>OX632366.1:19011702-19133571 GCA_951751655.1 Ophion costatus | reverse complement strand
GCAACGACAATAAAAACTCGGGGTCACCGAAAGTCTAAAGAATATATGAATGATAAAATTTGGAAAAATGTCACTAGCAGAAGAATTTTCGTAGCCGCGACTTTTCCGAGAAAATGTGAAAATGTCTGAATCTACTAAATTTGCGCGAAACTTTTAATTTCAGTTTATCGATAGGTATAATAATTGTTTGTAACTTATTTTTATCAACCGCCACTGTAATTTCCCTATGATTCAGAAGGGCCCTGCTTATGCCCCCACAAAATACGGCCCTCAGCGAAAGGAATACCTTAAGAGTCGAAAAAATAGTTTGGATACTTACTCATTGGGCCCGCAAACATATCGATCAACCGGGCGAAAGCACACTTCTGACCGTAACTGGTTATGAGCTCGGTATTGGTCTTGATCATTTAATGCTTTCTTCAAACAATTCCACAATTCCAGGTCGCAACTGCAGAGACGCCTCGACCATTCAGTGTCCGTATTCGTCAAGCCGTATCGTTTTTCGTTCGCCTCGATGTATTTCGGGCATTTTTGCTCATCGGAACAGCACTCAATGGGCGTAGGTGGATATTTCATAAAGTGAATTTGCGACTTTGCACAATAGCTGCTTATACCTAGTTGATAAAAATCAATTGTACTTAGACGCAGTTACGATCATTTTCACATCGAGATAATGAAATTTATTTTAGTCAAATTTGACATGATTTTGAATTAATTCGTTATTTTTATTCATTTTAAATTATATTTACTTATATTTACTTATATTCACTTACATTCACTTATATTTACTTATACTCATTTTAATTAATTTATATTCATTTAGATATATTCATATTTATGTATATTTATAATTTTTATCTATATTTAGAATTAATAAAAGTCCTACGGACGAATTGCAACGAGTGCGTTGTAATTTGAAAATGACGTATAGCTTACCATTATCCATGGAATATAGTGGGTCGGGCAAAATCGCCAAAATAACCGAAATCAAGATGGCCGTGAACATCGTACAATGAAGTTTCAGAAGCAATAAACTTCTCCTCGACTGTAGGAGGGCTTAAATACCACGATCGAGCAGAAAAAACCCAAATTTTTAGAGCGGTTATCGTTACTGATTGCCTCCCAATCACATTTAATATTTACTCGTTGCTAATTCATGTCTGTACGAATACTCAACGAAGCCGTATTTGAATGTGTGCGCATTACACGTGACAGATTTTTACTAGCTTCGGGTAAATTGTCTCTTTTCATAAATTGCATAGTAACATGCTGAATAAATAATACAACGTGCCAATTAAAGGATCATAGAAATTCTTCATTTCCAGAACGTATTTGAATACACGAAATTAACTTTAATTCAGAGCTGCTAGACTGGGCTAATTAATTAGCGCATATGAACGCTGGCGTAAAACCTTTGAAAGGGCGTGCTCCATAATCGTCAAGTAAAAAATAAGAAAAACGTCTTGAAACACTTCATGCAGTGTTCGGGTTCTCAAAAATTTTTTTTTGCCAATTTTCACAATGTCCAAGAGGAGTGTACTGACTGATAACAATATGACTTAATATAACAATATTAAGTACTCATAACATTGATACTGATTGCTTCATTCATTACTTATTACTTATATACATCACTTATATACTCATTACTTATTACTTATATACATCACTTATATACCCACTACTTATTACCTATATACATTACTTAATATTGAGATATTAAGTATACAAGTAATGAGTGAACCAATATCAATCAGTACAGTCCTCTTACCCAATACTTTATATTGGGTAGGTAATGAGTAAAGGTGAGTAAAACTGAGGCTCAGTAATTGGATTTATATTGACACTGCTCATTACTTACTCACTATTGCGTAAGCAGACTCCAGAACTATTATTATAGCCGTACAAAATATTCTTGAAGTATACCAACCAAAAATGTAAGCTCCTTCATTCGACAACAATAAATACAAGTCGACGTAGACGAATAAACAGCCCCAGAAAAAAAATTAATGAAAAATCGTAACCGATAGTGGGCACGTGGTCGATGTGCTTCGGCGATTTCCCACGTTGAGGAGCTTTGGTCTCGGCCTGTACCTGAATGGGCGACTCGTCAGTCGCGCACTGGCTTGCCCATTCACTACTAAGGTGGACGACAGTTTTATCAATTTTCTGACGATCACCCAACTGAAACTTGGTCACTAAAATTTAGCCGCCTCTATCGGTACAAGCATACCACAGTTTCCCTCTACCTTTATGCAAACGCCATAAAGGCAAACGATCGCTCTCCGAACATTAAAAATTTTCCATACTTTTTTTACAACGATTTAATTTTATTTTTTCCGACTTTCAATTATGCTGACATGTTAAAAACGTGCTGAAAGTGTATTCTTGTCTTTTTAAGTAAAAACCAACCCAAGGATCGTTAATGGCAGGTAGATGAAGTACCATCCGGGTCAAATCGACCCGGTGGGTTGAATTTGTGGCCAGAAATGAGGGTGTCAAGGAAAGGTTATAATTGAAATAACCATTTGACGAATAACGGTACCATGTATGTTCATTGTTTCAACTAAGTTGTTGACAAATTGTGTCTATGAGGATGTAATAATTTTGCCAATGCTTGAATCATTTAGCACTGGCAGAGCCAATGATTTCTCTTGCAATAAATTATTTTTCATTGTGCGAATTTAAATAGAATTCAAGAGAAATTCCATAGAAAACTTTACCATCATCCAAGCTCCATATTCCGCCGGGAAGAATCGACAAAATTACGAAAATAAAGCTGACAATGAACACGGCAATGTAAGAGAGCGGGCGCAACTGAGACTTCGCCAAATTACCAAGGTTTTAAATAGTTTACTCGCGAATGAAACGTCGATTTCAAAGATATTTTATCGTGGCCTGTCTCCTTCGAATAACATTAAACGTTCGCTTGTTGTTTGACGGAGACCTCTATCAACAACTGTGCAAACAAGTCTTTCTGAGATATTTTAATTTGATAAGTGAGAAATTTGACTAGCGTCGGATGGAGTATTCCTTGTAAATAAGTAACACATTGGGAGATAAAACGACGAGCTAATAATAAAATTCAAAAAGAAACATGAAATTATTCCTTTATAAAACTTAACGGGTAAGCTATTACCAAGTCATATTACTTGCGGCCAGATTGATAATTAGCGTTTTTCGATTTTTTTTAAAGGTATGAATAGCAAAAATATTCATGGTACGTTGTTAGTACTTCGACTACACGAACATTTCTTAATACATTCAAAAAATCTTGAACTAATAATAAACAGTTATTGCATTATTAAGTCAAAACATTTTTTCACGTCCAACTTGACGCTTTAAATCGTTAAAATTTATTTTTATAAAATAGCGACAGTATACGGAGAATATACTATCGAAAGTTCAAACAACTGCATTAAAAAAACACATTACAATGTTGTCCTTAGTTGAGATTTTGTTTTTTAATTTTTCAAAGGTGCGTAAAAATATACAGAATTATAAAAAACAAAAAAAAACGATTATTTACAAGTACTGAAGGTACTTAGCCTCAACTGGAGCCACTAAATTAACTTTGATTCAGATCTCTCAAGAGGCGAATTTACGTGTACGAAAATAGAACGTTAGTTCTTTCAAATATCCTGTTACTGCATAATCGTCATATAAAAATTATTTTGAAAAAAGCTCAAATCATTTTATACTTCTTATGGTGTCTTTCTATACTGAAAAAAATACTCCGGAAACACTACTATTTATATTCGGACAATCATTTACAAAATTTACGAGACGAACGTGTAGTATTAGCGACATATATACGTAACAATAAGTAAGTACTGAGTACCGTCCGATTGTGGAGCGAATTCGGAGCTCGAGCGGTGAGAGCGGTGGATAATTGCAAACCGTCCAGCTTCGACGTCCTTTAAACCATTCCAACGAAAGAATTACTTTAATAGGTTCATAAAGTCGGTTTCCAGTCATTTCTCCATGGCCGATACGACGATCGCAGCATGAGTAATCCCCCAGGGAGACAGATAGAAGAGCTCAGACCCAGCCTGCGCTTGAGCGGAGATTAAAGCGGATCGTTGCGACACGACACAGGCAAAAAGCTATTTAAAGGGAATAAAAATTGCGGAAGAGGAAGGAGAGCGAAAGGTGAAAGCCGAAGATCGATAAAGTCTTGAGAGCTTCCTCATCGCTAAGATCTAGCACATGGACAGCGGTATATTGTCAAGGACGTATCGACATTTATGTAGGTGCTCCGGGATTTTTTTCAACCCCCATTACGTATGAGACATCACGGAGTACGGAAAAGTTACCGAAATCTCCACTCTGTCAGGAGCATGTGACAGAATTAATATTTGCCGCCGTATGAGAATTAATCCGATTGGAAGGAATCAAAAAAGTTGAAATTACTCTTGAATCTAACGCGATAATGAATTTGGCAAACAACCGATCCATGGTACCACGTACTGTTGGTCCCGGCAAATACTTGGATGGGTGACCACACGGCCGCTTACTAACTGGCGCACCCACTGACGAATGTAACGCAGTTTTACCGAGTTTCCTACGGTGAACGCAAGCGAAGTTTTCCTCAGTTTCCCTGTGCCCTCCTGAAATGCTAGGGACGACTTTTAGAAGCCGGAAAAATCACCGCGACATGGCTAGACTCAAAACAAAAGGGAATCACGGGCATAGGGGCGAAAAAATTCTTGTGGTCGTCGACAGGGCCTTTCGCATGGAGATTGTTTCGTGTCGAGAGGTGAGACGCGTTAAAGCGGATGCTACAGTGAATACGATCGAAGTATGATGGACGTAACGAGCACGAAGCCACTTTGTCAAATTTCCAATTAGCCGAAAAGCTCCCTCGAGATCGCGCTTTGCATCAGCAAAAAAAAATCCACACGCAAATCGCGTACGAGACGTGCGCGCGCAAAAGCTCCAATCATTGCGCTCGCGGAGTCTTTTGCGCGCCGCAAGACTCTTTTGTCGGCGCGCAACGTTGCGCGAGAGAGCGTTACATCCAAATTGAATTACGTACGCGACAGCGAGCATCGCTGTAGAGGCGGCTGACACAAAAGTAGATGTAACGTGTTGTGCACATGCGATATTTTATATTTTCAGTTTATGCAGTAACGGGGAACGACGTGTCCCAAATTCAAGGAAGTTGGAGCGGTCCAGTTAGGTCGAATGACAGTTTATAAATTTTTTTCCCCATGAGTCTCAAAAAATGCGTGCGAGGTATGGATTTATAATGTACATGGTAATTTGCATAAAATATTCTATCGAAGGGCAAAATTATGCGTTTTTATTACGTAAATAAGAAAAACTTTTGTGTTACTATCGACTTGAAAAAGTATAACATTACCGATGATTATTAATGAAGAAAACTGCGTCCGCGAATGTTTTATACAACACAGAATGAAATTTTAAGTCTTTTATTGGGGACACAAGTAAGTTTTGAAGGATTTTTGTGGCGAAAACTGGCACTTTATTGTGCAAAAATGGTAAACTGCTTGTTGAGTCGACCCCAACAATTCTGCAAGTTCTTCTTGCGTTTGAAACGAGCCTTCGTTCAATAAAGCCTCCAATTCTGCATCTTCAAAAGTTTGCAGCCTTCTTTCACTTTTGCGTATTATTTGGAGTTCGAACAAACTATGTTGCTTAAAGTATGTTGCAAAAAAAAATTACATGGCCCATAGGGTGAACGTCTTGCATATCTAACCGCACGTAAAATTAGATACATTAAGCAATTTTTTATCTCCGGTGTTTTGTGGTGAAAAAAATTAAAAAAATTCGTCAATATTTAGTACAGTCCAGACAACATATATCTTTATCAAATTAAATCTTGCATTTTGGCTAAGCTCCAACCTCCTTGAAACAAACCTTCTATACGTTTTGTAATGCGCTACTGTACCGCGTGGTCAGGAGGGCACGAGGAAACTGTGAAAAACCTGTGGCGATAGAGGCAGATACTTTTCACTGATTGTGAGTTACAGATGGGTTTAAGATCGAAAACTCCCGGGCAAATCCAAGAAAACTCGATAAAGTGGCCATTTCGGTAGTCAGCTAGACTACAGGGTCACCCATCCGCGTATTGACCCGGAAATGCACACCAATGGCGTCGGTTCTGATGAGCTTTCACCTCAATCACTCATTCCCGATGTACCATCCATTAAGTCTTCGATTCGATCCTTGTCTTCCTTTTTCATTATCGTTGATTCTTCGTGCTCTATGATTAATCGTCCTACCTGCTGCCTTCGCCCTTCATTCTTCATTTTCCGTCTCTTGTGCCTCAATACTTCTCTCTTGCAGTATTCTAGACGCTGCTTCCACTACGAACATATTCCTCGTTGTTGAAAACAGAGGTTTGTACATTCAACTGTTTGGCCCTAAAGATCGATATAATTCCTTGAAAAGGCGGGTCAACATTTTCTTCAAAAAAAGCGCCTAGCTTTCGAGAGCTTTTCAGGCAAAAATAATTCTGGGTCTATTTCACCCTGTGGACACGGTAACATGCGCCAGGAATCTGGGCAATCAAAGGACTCGATGTACTTTCCGTACAAAGTGGAAGGCCATTAAGCATCGGCAGCCATTTGAGGGTGATCAAGGATGGTTTGAGGGGGTTTCACGTCCCGCAATTTCCAAATGAGCACGATCCGTCACTCCTGACACGAACAATTGATTCGCCCGAGTGAAAGGTACATATATCTTGGAATACATACGAGGATCGGTCCTTCGAATGGTTCATTTTCCCCAGGGTGCAGGAGCGGCAGGAAGTAGGTGATCGTGTAGTAATTGAAGGTGTACGCACATCTAGGTCTATTGAATGGCTCCGGGCTCTTCAACGCTTTGCCATATAGCAATGTGATGGGGAATGTACGGTTGGACGAAAAACGATTCCGGGAACCTGCAAACGGTCCGTCGTGTACCCGCTCTTGGCACGCTCGAAGATCCGTGGGAAAACGACCCTATATGCAGGCCAGAAACGACATTTACCTTCCTCATGACTTATGGATCCTAGGGGCTGCACTCGACCGATCAAACCGCCACCCTCGTCTCATCATTCATTCCTCGCAAGCTTCCGATGCATGTTTGCCGCAAACCATTTCGCGATTTCTCGTTTCGTTTCACTCGTATGTCTCCCTCTCGAATCTCATTCATTCCTACTCATACTTTGGCTCGTATTTTCCCTCCTCCTTCGCTCCGGAGCCTCATCTTCCGCTTACAGTTTTCGACAAATCATCGTCGTATTTTACAACTATTTTCATAAATTTGCTGTCTCTTTGACGCTTCCACCTAGGACTGTCAGCGAAAATGACGGACGGACGTGAACATTGTCAATTCGTGCATCCATTTTTTAGACTGAAGTTGAGGAGGGAACCATTGAGGAGGTATGATCATTACTACGAATGCAACTTTCGGATTTGAAATTTTTATATGATTTTGACGAATAATTTATGCGCCTATTGCCAAAATTTGAGCTATTTTGGCCGTTTAGTTTTTTCGCAATAAAACTGCAAAGTCGAGCACTTTGAGCTACCGAAGCACGTCGTGCGGCGATCGTGTTTTTTCGGCTCACGTATGCAAAAAAACCCATTGGAAAAGTGAAATTCGATAGATTAGATATAATAGATATTGTAAAAAATAAGAAAATCTATCTTCACCGTGCAGTTAAAGCACTACATTACAAGAAAGTTTCAATTTCTGGTTGAAAATGGTCAGAACGACGAAATAACATCCACTGACTTAGCAACGTTGCGAGTAACAGCTGATGCGTATGGCGAACATGACCCAGCTTTGTTTTGAAATTAATTTGAATAGAAGCCGCCACAAAATATGCAAACAACAATTTATGCAGTTTTATCATTTATCACGTATCAATAATATGTATAATTGATATTCTGCCTATCGTGTTAATTCGGCTGAGGCAATTCAAGCCAATTTTAATCGGTTTCCGGTTGATTTTTTTTTGTCTTTTTAGTCCGTTTTTATGGTGGATATGTTAATATTATTATTACGACGATTACTACCGAGTCATTGACAATCTAATTTTTCAGTTTTAATTTATTCACGTGCAATAAATTCATCATTTACCGCAACGTTTGGCACACTATAATCGATAATACGAATAATCAACATAAGCAGACATCAATCAGAGTAGCTGTGGGTAAAATAAATTTAGACTCTTTTTTGACCCCGTGGAAGTGATCGTGTCTCCTTAAGCGAGAAAAAAAATTGCTGATTTTCATGATTTTTTCTTAAAGGAAATATTTTTTCACCATCTATGGGATTTAGGTTATGTTTCGTTACTATTTTTGGCTGTTAAGTGGTATTTTTTTCTTCTAATTTCTCAAAATGACGGAGGTATAGCTGAAAAATGAATCGACCGATTCTGATGAAATTTGGTATAAATCTTTCTAGCCTCACTCCCTAAAATATGACCCTCAAAGAATTTTTAAATTGAAGAAAAAGTATTTTTTTTATTGCAAAATGTAGTCTCTTTTTTTAAATTCAATCTTTTTTGTTCCAAAGCGTACGGTTTCATCGTTTTTCAACGCTTCTCACTCTTTCTTGGTTCATATTCTGAGTATGAGTGTTAATAAAAAAAATCTTTATTAGTTTTTTTTTCAGATATATCCCGCCAACGCTACGTGTCAGGCCGTACTTACGCCATTTGTAAAAATTAATTTTTTAAATCCCATGTAACAGCCAAAAGTAGTAATAAAACAGGCCCTAATTATCAAAAATGGTGAAAAAATTTTCCTCAAAAAAAGAATCGTGAAAGCCGACCATTTTCTTCGCACCTAAAGGTATTTCCTCCCTTAAACGGGTAAGACTAGACTGCGGCACGTGAACGAAACTTCCGCCACCCACGTGAGCGAAGCCACAGGCTGAAGTTATAAATAATTTTGACAGGTCGAGAATTTTCAGCAACTGCATTTACGAATTGTCAATATCACTTTACTCGTGTCGCCACGTGTTCCGAAACTCCACCTCGGAGTCGTAGTTTCATTAGCAGCGTGCGTCAGAGGCGAACTCGGTAGTTCCGGGTTAAAGCGGAGAACTCACGGATTGAGCAGACAAATTGGTTGCAGCAAACGCAATACGAAATGTAGACGCGAGGGAACAAGGGGGTTCGGAGGGGTTTAGGGTGTCTCACGAGGTTACGCTCAGACCGTGACAAATGGGAGTCTCTTTACTTATGCAGGTTACGACGCAAACAAAGTGGGTGTCGCTGGCTCAGCAAGCGGAAACTTTCGAGAATTTACCACGGAAAGAAAAATATAGACCGATGGGATAAAAGTCCGTGGTATTTAAAAGCGCCTGTGGCAAAAAATCGCACGTTGAAACGAACTGGAGTTTATTGCCAGGGCAAGCGTAGTAGGGTGAAGCAAAGAGTACGCACTTTATCCATTTTTATTTCTAGTAAAATCAATTATGATACACTTTGTACTTCTCATCTTAATTAAGCTTTGGTCATTTAGGAACATTATTCTAAATGTTAATCGTGAGTAACTAAATCGATTTTTGTTAACAGACTATAAAATATAAAGCGTAGATTAAAAACACGGATTTGTGTTTTTAGTCTAAGTTTTACATTTTATAGTCACTAGTGTGACTTAAGTATAGTGTGTACTTAAGTTACTCAAGTTGGTAGAGTTGGTAGAGTTGGTAACGTTGGTAGAGTAACTTAAGTGCATACTTAAGTTGCTCAATTTTAGATCATACTTAAGTTACTCAAGTATAGTGCATACTTATTTTACTCAAGTATAGTGCATACTTATGTTACTCAAGTACAGTGCATACTTATGCTACTCAAGTATAGTGCATACTTAAGTTACTCAAGTATAGTGTATACTTAACTTACTCAAGTATAGTGTATACTTAAGTTACTTAAGTATAGTGTGCACTTAAGTTGCTTAAGTATCGCGAGTACTTGAGTTACTTAAGTATAGTGCATATTTAAGTTACTCAAGTATAGTTCATACTTAAGTTACTCAAGTATAGTATATACTTAAGTTACTCAAGTATAGTGCATACTTAAGTTACTCAAGTATAGTGCATACTTAAGTTACTCAAGTACAGTGCATACTTAAGTTACTCGAGGATAGTGTATACTTAAGTTACTCAAGTATAGTGTATACTTAAGTTAGGCGAGTATAGTGTATACTTAAGTTACTTGAGTATAGTATTACTTAAGTTACTTAAGTATAGTGTGTACTTAAGTTACTTAAGTATAGTGTGTGCTTAAGTCGCTTAAGTATAGTGTGTACTCAAGTTACTTAAGTATAGTGAGATCATGCTGACTATAATTCTCGTGAGCAAGCAAAACGGCGACATAATCTCTCAATTGAAACCGAAATGTGGATCACAAATTTCGAGTGTAATAACGTTCGAAATGTTGCGAAATAGTCGCAAACATTACAAAACGTGTTCAAATTTGTTAAAAAATAAGATCAAACACAACGAAAATGTGTTGGTAGTAATAAAATTGGAAATAAATACCTCAAAAAAGCTAGTTGATGTCCAACAACTTGACATGACGTATGCCACTGACAGGTCAAGTGGTATTGCCAACACGTGACAAAATGAAACAATTAAAAGCACCGCGTACTCTTTGGTACGCTATAGTTTTGGCTTGGCCCTCAAGCTCATGCTGCTTCGTCAAAATCAACTTCTTCGCTGTCCAGATTTATCGATTACTAGTTTAACGCTGATCCTTCAGTCAGTCAGGACATGTCCTTTTATAGATATAGATGAATCTAGGCCCCTCACTTTTTTAATATGGTAAACGTGCGTGAAGAATATTTGGTACAGTCACATGAAAAAAACAAATAGACAAAAGAAATTCCCTTCGTTGAGCCGTCAGGTCTAAAAGTAAACTCTGCGTAAAATATGATAATTACGGACATATCAGGGAAACAATCGTCCCCGACAGCTACGGCACTCTAAATTGAGAGGAGCATAAGAAAAAACGGTTCCGGAAGGACTGAGATTTTTTTCCACTTTTGCTATTATCGTGATGGCGCGGACTCAGAGTGGATCAGTAGTCACGGCAAGATCGGGCATCCCGGAGAATTTGGTTTGCTAATAAAATGGAAAAGGACGTACAGTGGACTCGTCATGATGATACGGGATTGTTCAACCGAGAAATCTTTCCGACCATCGCAAAAACGGTTGCGTTTTCAGCGAGAGACGAATCCGCCTGTCGATAATCTCATTGAATATATACGCTGACTAGATCATTCGTTATTTTTCAAGCGAAGAGCATTGGTTGTTGAAAGAAGTAGGGAACAGACCATTACCGGATGAAAAACAAACGGAAGCTCCGTTCGTTTCCGGTGGGTCGCGCGTTTAATTTATTAACAGTTAGGTACCTTGCTACACCCACTTACTATGCAGCCAATTTTTTTACGCAGTACTTGTACCTAATGAACATCATAATTCATTATATTTTATTCCTAGTATCTTTATTTAAATATTTATTGTGTACTTTTATTTATAGTATACAAAATAAAATTAATATTCAACCAGCGAAATAACGTGAGAAAAACACCAGAAAAAACCGAATATTCGTCTCCATCTCTAGATCGTAAAAGTCCGATGTAACAAAACTCAATCCAATGCGAAGGAAGTAAAAAAATGCTACCCAACGAAAAATTAGAATGAAAACAGTAGCCCTCTGGTATGAGTGATTACAGTTTGATGGCAAGGGCACGAATCAATCGTTATGAATAAAGCTCGTGGTGGCTATCGTGATGTCAGACTTTTGACCTTAGTGATACATGATATTCGTATATCCAATACGTACGCAAATGCACCCAAGCTCGTGTCGAGTATTGAAAAATAAAGAGGTCAATTTTGCCAAATTTCGAGTATATGCACGCAGCTATGAATGTTCACGGAAACTGGCAGTTACCGTTCCCTGAGCTTCCGAAATTCACACGTTCACGAAAATTAAACACGCTTATGTACTCGTGTATACGCGTTATATTGCACACAGTTTACACCTCTGTACCTTTGGCGTACAGTTAAAATACACGGGTGGAAGTCGAAGCGTTTATGCATATACGAATGTTGGCGTTGCAGCATTTCAGAAATTATGCTGTACATCCGAGCAATATCAGACATTCTATGTATGTGCATAGACACCTGTATATATATATATATATATATATATATATATATATATATATATATATATATATATATATATATATATATATATATATATATATATATATATATGGAGCACAATCATTTATGATGATATATACGTGAAAATTACCATCGACTAAAAGCTAATCTACCGATAATACGTGGACGCCAATACTACTAAAATACGTTTTACAGTGACTTGCGCATCGACAATTTCCACGAGAATTACGAAAAAATATTATTTCGCCCAATGACGGTATCGGTCGTGCCTGCTCAATTGTTCCCGTGTAGAATTTATCGCCACCAAGAAACTACCGGTGACAATAGCAATAATTCCACAAAATGAAATGGTTTTGCCCGATAAACGAAAGTATGCCGTTAAAGGTTGAGTTCAATTGACGTTCGAAGGTTATCGAATTCAACACAACGTTGACAGAATAAATTCCAAGTACATAATAATATTCACGTGGAACATCGAATTGAAATTTGCAAGGTTAGAATGCAATGAAAATTGATTCTTTCGTACCCTCCATCTGTACACTTGAATTTTAGGACACCGTCTGTACACTGGGTCGTAAAAGTCCTGCTAATGTTTTTCCTAAGAAAAAAACGTCGAAAAATGTGAAAAAATTCTGAATTACTTTTACAACATTTTTTTCCACGATCCAATCGTTTATTTACCCATTTGTTGTAAATACATTTTTTTACAACAATAAATGTAACCGAAAATGGAGGAAGAATCGATTTTCATAAATTTGGCTTGTGGTTTCAAAGACCCAGTGTACAGACGGAGGGTTAACTGCTTAAATTTTGTTTGCCAATTTCTCAATGCCAAGATAATGATAAAGGTATAGAAATGAGAAATAAAGAAAAAAATCGTTCCATTACAGCGATGCGAACTTCAAGGACGTGAAAAAAACGTGCCACTTTTTTATTGGAGTTTTTCTTGTAACCGTGCAACTTTATTCGATGGGGAAATAACATGAAATGTGAAAATGAAATATTCATTCAGCCGGAATCATCACGTTTCGCAATTATTCTACCGATCTCTCATTATGCCTGCGCATTTACATTGTGCGGACATTGCATATATTTATTATTAGCCTGGGCCCGAGGCGTCATCCACGCTTTACCGGATGAAATAGTTATTATGACTATCTGGTCTACAGTTTTTGATGATTCACCTTAGTTATCTTTTTTTTGGTAAATATTCGGGCCTCGTGCTAGAATCAGCCCAATTTCTGTTTGGGTTTGTTTGAACCCTTGAAGAAAATTAACCTGATTCTAGCAGGAGCCCCACTTCTGAATATTTACCCTTTTTTAAAAATGTATATACCATATACACTGACTTTTTGTCCTTTACATCTTTATTATAAGTATAGATCGATTGCATATTTACTCACGAAAAATTCATGGACATCACATTGATTTATCTTCACATTACTAAAAAAAAGTACTAACATGAAATGAAACCTTCGAATTTTTGATAATATGCTATTTTCTGATGCGGTTATGTACGCCGGGCGGGCCTTGCGCCTGCGCAATAAGAATATTGTAAGATAACTACTAGCGCCACGGGGAGAGGTACAACTAAAAGAAAGCGCGGCATTAGTATACACAGTATAGATGTCATCTCCTTTGTTGTGTTCAGTTCAGCTGAGATGGGTAAAAATCTTCGATTTTTAATATTTCTTCCATAAGTCCCTATCGATGTATTTTTACCCTCTGAATGCGAATTCACCATTTATTTCCTCCCAAACCCTCAATTCTGATTAAGGAGTTATGCGTAAACGTCGAAAAATCACTTTTTTCAAAACCGATATATTTTGACAGTATATCATCTTATAAATGTTCTCGGAAAATTTTGACGCAATCGGTGTTAAGTTGACTCAAAATTTCGTTAAAACGACCCGACGTGTACCTTCTATTTTACGAACGAAAAATGCCAATTTTTCGCAAAAGTCAAGACTCGCCTTCGACACGCGTCATTTTTTTTTTAATTTGATATTTCGGAAGTTCCTTCGATTGATCATAGGACGAATTAATACAGTAATCTGTTAAATTTTTGATATTAGATGACCTGGTTCGAAGGGGCATCGCTGACCGCAAAAGAAAATGTCCAATCAGATAGACCTGTAAAAAAGTGTAAAAGAAGGAAAAAAATTTGTTTCGAACCTTCTCGCAACGTTTCAAAAATGGCTAAAGTTTCCCAATCTCCAAGAAAACAACAAGTACCCAACGTTTCACGCGATGTTTCAATACACATCTCACCCCAGGTGGGGTCGACCGTTTTTTCTCATGTCCTATCTTCCATCAAATATAGTACATATCTGGAGTGTAGACTTCGGCAGGCGGGTAGTTTCGAGTAATGCAGAGCTTTCGGAATTTATGTGGAAGCGATTATTTTTTTTCCGTTAGGTTGAAGGCGGTAGGTTTTTCCGGTGGATCGAACGTGCAGAGGTAAAAGTTCTGACAGATGGTTGGGTCGTCATAAATAATCGATAAATCGTTATTGCGAATGTGGAAGGTCTCGGCCATGGGGGATTCGGTTCCTTTTGCCTCGTACTCCCACGAGTATTTACGTGCTCGTGAGGACCGGAGGGGTAGCAGTGCTATATGGAAGGGTGGAAATAAAGTTAGGCCTGTACGTGCAAGAGAACGCTCTCGGGAAATATTTTATGTTTCGGCCGACACCGTAAAATTCGCCCGGGCAACCCCTCGTACCGTTTAAGCCTGACTTGACTCTCTCGGCCCCTGACGTCACCCACCAACCTTCTTTTCTCGAGCACCTGGACCTATATTTCTCTTAGCTGATTACATTCGCGAGTCCTGGACATCCCCTAAAGCCGACCTACTAGTTTTTGCTCTACTATTCTCTCTCTCTCTCTCTCTCTCTCTCTCTCTCTCTCTCTCTCTCTCTCTCTCTCTCTCTCTCTCTCTCTCTCTCCCTCTCTCTCTTTTTCTACCGTTTTATCGCTATCACTGTCTCTCCCTCCCTCTGGCTGACTTACTCACGTTCAGTCTGCGTCCGTGACCCCGAATCTCCCCACCGACCTTAAACCGACCCTTCAAGCGTATTACACGGTCCGCGACACGTTGGGGGAGTTATTGCGAAATTCGCCCATATAAAAGGAAAACATTTCCACTGCAATGTAAGCTCGCATCGACCTATTTTGTTTACGGGCCATTTAACGATTTTGAAGTTCGATGAAGCGTTTTTTCTTCTTTTTTTAATCCTCAACTTGGCCTTGTCAACAGGACCGGCCGAGGTGGGGCTCAAAGTCGAATCGAAAACAATTATCGCTCTTGAAATTTTAACCACGTCATTGAGAAATTATTTGGCAGCAGAAAGATTTTTTCGCTTAACGTTTTATCACTGTACTTAAAACGGGACGGCGTGTATATTTTTCTGGACATTCCGTCAGATACCTATAATAATAACATAGCGTAAATTGACTCATCGTTTCCTTGGCAGTGAAATTTTTTATTGACGAAAATACTTTCCAATTTAAAAGCGACCCCCGCCTATTATGATAGAAAATGCGGGTTTATTCGTTTCAGGCCTTATGTAGGCGATTTCGTGGATTTTCGTAAGTACCATTTACAGAAGTCCTGAAAAAAGTGGATATTGGCCTTTTACGATATTTATTTGGTCTCCTAACTACACAACAACAAAAAATAATTGCGGGAACATGAAAAATCGGTGGTGTGTTCGGAGTTGTTAAAACTGACTTTTTTACATTTTGAAAACAAAATTATGATCTTTTTCGTGCAAGCACGTATTTTTAAACGCACCTCCCACTTTGAACGAATGTTTGAGCACTTGAGTTTCGTTTTTTTTTGTAAAAATAAATTTAGGCTTATAAAATCAGCATTATTGACTACCAAAAAACGTCTCTACAAAAGAAAATGCATATTTACCGAAATACAACGATCTAAAAAAGATACGGGGTCGGATTGACCCCACATGCAGGTCGGATGTTCGCGGGTGAAGTGTGCAGTCGAAGGGTTAAAATGGCACACCCTGCATACGAGAATAAAAATTGTCGGTCAAGTCGTGTCAATTATCGGCAATCGTATTATTGGAAAAATGTTTCCTCATCGATAAAAATGGTTGGATATCTGTCGCGAAATGTAGGTTAATTCGGATGAATGAACGCCAAACGTATTATGATGAAAGGGGGATTCCCCGTTGATAGCTGGGAGTGCTGGCACTTGCGTTGTGCAGATTAGAGGAGTAGAACAGGCAGATACGTGAGACCATGGTGTACCAATGCGCGATTATTAATTAGTCGTGCTCCGTGTGTTCCATTGTGAGGTCAGCGTGCCGCCTGTGTACGAGGGGAGGAGAGAAGGGGGTTTTGTAGTGCCGTACGTATTTGGCGGAGTTCGTTTTACCGAGGAAAACCAGACAGGCGTTATTAGGCACGAGAGCCTAGAGACGTCTATCCCATAGTGGGTATTCCCCGTGGCCCGCTCCTCGTTCGCCGCCTCTTCTTCGCCCTCCAGCCCCCCGCCCTTCGCAAGCTCCTTTCTCGCTTTTACACCCTCGCAAACCCACGAGGGTATTCCGCACCGATTTCCCATTTCTCGTCGCGCAACACGAGTGAAATGAATTTTTTTTCAAAATCTCAACAGCCTCGAGCTTTTTCCTCTCGTGTGCAAAATTGCGCACGATGGTTTCTCCCCTTAAAACGATTTTTCCGAGGATGAAAAAAAAATCGCGTCTAATATTTTTGAATGCTTCATCACATGTATGAGTTCCAACGAAATCGAAGGTGGACACTTGAGTGATGTTCTTTGTTAGTGGAAATTTCGTCCTTGTGGGCGCAGGTTTTCTACGGTTTCCCTGTGCCCTCGTGCTGATGCGAGTCGGGCATTGGGAAAAATGCATTTGTTTTTCAACTCCGTGGGGAATATCTAAGGAACTAGAAATAGAGACGCGACGAGAGTGAGGTAAAAGTTAGCAGGGGCAAGTGAAAGCTCTAAAGGACGTACCCAGGAACGTTGGAAAAGAAAATATTTGTAAAATTCGCCAATAAAAATGTGTTAATCTGTAAAAGAAAGTATCTGTCTTGAGAAAGTATAAATCCAAATAAAAAAGTATCATTAACTAATAAACATTCGTCTCCCTGTTAATCTTCGTTTTGTCTTGAAGAAAATGTATCCGAGCGGATCTTCATTCGGACCCCAGGTGTTTCGAGTATCGCGATAGGACGTACGAGAAGTAGAAGGGAATGCTTAATCGCCAAATACACGAGAAGCCAAACTCAATAACGTTGAAACTTTCGAGACTCTGATTAATCAGCCAGGCGCATCAGGCTTTCTCTGCCCACGTCTTTTGTAATTTTGTTCGTAAACTACAACTTCCACCGGATACTTGCGATTCTCGTCTGCCAAACCATTCGAATTAAACGAGTCGAGGAATGTGAAATTTCCCCAAAAGCTGCGGACGAATCTCCGGACTGAGCTGAACGTTCTTTGGTGTGGCCTTTGATTGTTCGATTCAAAACGTACTACGTAAAGTTTATCGCAAGACGAACTTGGGGACTGAAGTAGACGTGAGAATTGACGAGAAAAAAAGGAACGACTCCGCGACCCAGTTTGCATGCTGAGCAATAGAGTTACCAGCCCTTGCCATCTCCATTTGCGAAGAAAAGTTCGCAATGGTAGGTATAGTTCAGGCAGAGACCCCCATCGACTTGGCACTCTGTTACCACGGAATAAGCAACATCCAAACTGAGTTACAATGCTCAAAAACTTCTTCCGCCTATTAAACGATGCAAGTAGGGGCACGGAGTTCGAGCACAAATTAATACACGCGCCGTTTCAAAGATTTTAATCCGCTCAGTGTCGAAATCGAGCTTATTTAGTTACGGGGGTACGTGCAATGCCACGATGCATTTTTCAAGCTGTCTCATTCTTAACATTAATACGAAAAACAAATACATATTATTGTTTAAGAGATTATTAAATCATAAGCACCGTTATAGTTTTATTTTTTTCGACGTTTGCGTAATTACTATTAGGTTGGCAAGAAATTCCTTGCAGTTTATCACCAAAAATAAAAAAAAAAGCAGTCTTGAAACGAGTGACTAATTTTATATCGAAATACAAAATGATGATGACGACGACGATGATGATGACGTCGATGATGATGATGACGATGATGATGATTATGAGGATGATGACGACGATGATGATGACGATGATGATGATGACGATGATGATGATGACGATGATGATGATGACGATGATGATGACGACGATGGTGATGACGACGATGGTAATGACGACGATGATGATGACAACGATGATAATGACGACGACAATGACGACGATGATAATGATGATGATGATGATGATGATGATGATGATGATGATGATGATGATGATGATGATGATGATGATAATGACGATGATGATGATGACGATGATGATGATGACGATGATGATGATGACGATGATGATGATGATGATGATGACGATGATAAAGATGACGATGATGATGTTGATGACGCTGATGATGACGATGATGATGATGATAATGATGATGACTAATAAAATTGCGACTTACAAGACTGCTTTTTTATTATATTTTTGGTGATAGAACCCAAAGACTTTTTGCCAACCGATACCATTACCGGCTTACTATCCAATAATACAGTGATCATTGCCGATCTATTCCATCATACCCAAAGACCGATCGTTTTTCATCATCAGCCCCTGGTCATTTGACATTTTTCCTTGTCCAGACTACGAGCTGCTAAAAATAAGCGATGGATTGTCTATGCATGAGGACCAGTCTATACCTTTCCAAAACCTTGGTAAAGGTGCTTTCCCAACGTGAGCTCACACAGCTTAATTTAAATTGGGCGAGACGATTCGTGAAAAGAGGTCAGGCTCGTACCAGAAAAAAACCTGAAAGTTATTGCACTCAAAAAAACCTAAAATCATGCGACTTATGTGAGTCAAGCTCAACTATATCGAATGTAAAATATGTTCTACATAGGAGATTCACATAGAGAGGCCGTGATCACAAAGTATCGGCATACGTTTTTCATGAGACCAGAGGGGCATAACGATTCGTGGGTCGTCAGGTGGATAGAACGAACGGGACTCAACGATGAACATCGGACGATAAAACTTAAGGATTATCTCTTTAACCCGAACGTTTTGTCGACCCTGGTGCAGGTACTTTCAAGAATAAAAGCGCCATGTGGCTATCGGAAACATTCAAGCCTGTGTCTACATTTGTTGGTGTGGGGTGGGGCGAGGGGGGGGGGGGGGGGGGGTTGAAAGTCGAAAAAAAATTCTCCGCATACACTCTTTCACATATATTTTTTTATATTATTGGGTCGGTCGTAAAAATATTTTACTTTCCAATTTAATATATTCAAACGTGAGCATGACACTGAAGGAAAATAAAAAGAAGTGGAGCAACAACTGCGATATAATTCAAGTAGAACCGCTGGAAAACTTGGACCGGAAGTTTCACGCGGCCGTGCCAACTTGAAGCTGGGGAACTTAGTCCAGTGCCTTTCAAGTATCTGCGCCCTCTCTCTTTCTCTTCTTTCTCTCTCTCTCTCTCGCCGCTCTCTTATTCTCTTACTCACTCTCGCCACGTTGCGTGGAGAATAATTATTAACTAACTTTGTTGCACTGGGTTACCCGAATGCACAATTTTCGAGACATATGATACCGACCATGGATATTATATTTTCAAATTATTATGTACTATTAGTATGATTCATTATTATTAATATAATGATAATTGGTAATCAATATATCACTTATTATTACTTACAGGTAGTTATGACTTACACGTCATTAACCCTTCGACTGCACACTGGGTCATTTTTAACCAATTTTCTCTGAATTTTTCCCCACTCTCACCTTTAAAATGGACCTGGGGTCGAGTCGACCCCAGGTCGACGTTTTTCCGTTTTTTACTATCCCGAAAATGCTCAAATTCAACCTCCGAATAAATATACTTTTTGGAAAGACGGTCGACACTGTATTTTGTTCGCATTTACCAACCTTCCTCTTTAAAAACCTCAAAGAATGTTTTTCATATTTTAAAAGAAAATGATCTTTTTCATGCAACTACGTATTTTGGGTACTAAATTTTCGTTATTCTTAAAAAATGAATATATATATAAATAAATAAATATAAAATAGGGATCATTGACTAGAAAAAAGCACATTTACCGAAATACAACGATCTGAAAAACTTCTGGGGTCCGATCGACCCCAAATGCAGTCAGACGTTCGGGGCGGAATTGTGCTGTCGAAGAGTTGATATAATAATATCGAAAATATTATTTTCGCATTTACGATCCAAATATTGGGAATGAGATATACATTTTTTAAATTAATACAGACGCATGAATGATATAGAATTATTTAAAAATCAAAGCAAAATGCTTGTAAGGAAATCCACCATGAAGTTCAACTGTTTGGCAAAATTTCTCCACGTTTCCTTCGAAATAGGATATAATCCGTCAGCACCATGTTAATTTACATACATCGATGTCTTGATGTATCGTAACCTTTCAAGATGAACGAATAACGATAAATAAGACCGAAAAGCAAAAAAACTGATCCAGGAAAAGCGTTAAGTGTAGGAGAGTAGTGACTACCCTCGATAAACTGATCGACTCCCGTCGATCAAAGGCGAAATTGAAAGTCGCAGTATTCACGATCGTATCGTGAACAGAGAGGCTCGAGGATACGGTTCAATAATCGACAACGTTAAAGCATTCTATATAAACGCAGAGTGCGCGAGGGACAGTAAAAATGTATCCAAACCTCGGCACTCAATCGAAACTGCCACTTTTACGCTTACAACCTCTCTTATTCTAATACTTTCGAATTTACAGCGTAAAGTTAATACTTCGTTGACGACGTTTTTCTGCGACCCAACGGTTTCTTTTTGTTATTTACGCTTTATGGAAGTTACGATTAGAGAAATAGTCGATAACTCTTGTTATTCGCGCCATTGTTATGACCAATCACGACGAATTTGATTCTCGTGGACCCTGATCAACACGCGGCTCGGCGCGTGGCTACCCATTTAACCCCTTCGTTGGCATTGACGCAATAGTGCGTCAAATAATTCCGTGTCCTGTGTGGCATTGACGCAAAGTGCGTCAACCTATATTTCCCTATTTAACTTGCTCCGATTTGAAATTGGAGCCTCACTCGGGAGTTTTTGGGCTCGCTGAATCCGAATTTGAAGTCAAAATTTGGAAATTCAAAATGGCGGTGCCAATATGGCGGACAAAAATCAATAACTTTACTCGATTTAGATGAAAATTAGTACTCGGGGATTTTTGAGGTCGCTTGTTACGGACCTGAACTTTAAATTTGAAAATTCAAAATGGCGGCGCTGGAATGGCGGACCGAAATTGAAAATTTTACTCGATTTAGATAAAAATTGGTACTGTGGGATTTTCGAGGTCGCTTATTACGAATCTGAATACAAAATTCAAAAAAATTTAATGGCGGGTCTAATATGGCGGACAAAAGTGTAAAAAACAGCTTGGATAAATCTTGGTACTCGGGGGTTTTCGGGCATGCTGAGTGTGATGCTGAACTCAAAATGACGGAATTTTTCATGGTGAATTCAATAACATGGAGCATAAAACAATAAGTAGATGGAAATATATAAAGCTTGAGTATCGAGTTTCATCTAAATCAAACTGTATTATTTGTATTTTTATTCGCCATATTTGTTCGCCATTGTGAATTCCTGAATTTTGAGTTCAGATTCGTAATCAGCACCCTGAAAAACCCCAGAGTACAAGTTTCCAGGATATATATATATATAAATTTGATTTTGAATTTATTTATATATTTATAATAAATATTATAAGATATTATAACAATATTATAAATATTATAAATATAAATATTATAAGATATTTGAATATAAATTTGATACATATATATATAAGGGTGGTTAGAAAAATATTAAATTTTTTTTCGCGCTACTTAACGGAAAATGTTACTACTACGTTATGAAAAAATAATTCATACAAAATTTGAGAGATCTAAACATTTTTTAGGTAGTGCTCAAACGACTTTTAATTATTTTTTTTCGATTTTTCGTCAATTTTTTTCTCCATTAGTTTTCTTACTCAGAAACAAAATATTACTCCAAAAAAACACGCGTAATTGTTAGAAGTTCAGCGATGTGAACACCGTGTTCTTGTTCATCAAGTGTCTGATATAATTTTCACAACCGAATTACATATATTGATTCTTAATCTGCAAATACAAATTGTTTATGGTAAAAAAAAGATATAAATTAAAATTGTGTATTGTTACAGCAACAATTAAATCAAGACTTACATTGGATCGCGCACTAACATTTTCTGCATCGAGATAAAAAAAATTAATACTCCGATAATTATGAAAAAAAAACGTGAAAAAGGCGTTTGAGCACTAACTAAAAAATTGCTTAAAATCCTCAAATTTTGCAATACTTTCTTTTTCTTAATATACTTTAATTTTCCGTTGAGAAAAAATCGATTTTTCTTTAACCACCCTTATATATATATATATATAGGGAAAACAATAAAATACAGGTAATTGAATCAATAGTTCATTTACTTTCAGGTAAACGAACGAATGATCACTGACACGGCGAAGGAACACAAATACGTCAGAGACAAACCGATCGATTTGTTGCAGTCTCTGTACGAGTTATTTTCAACCGGGAGGTTTCAGTACTTCTGAATATTATCGGAGTCAATTTCGAAGTTGGAAATGCTCACTTTTACTCCAAGCAGAGTAAAAGCTAGTCGACGGCGTTCTTTCTGCCCACATGTTTACTGCTTCAAATTGACGCGCGCGCTAAAAGAGTGATTGTTCATTTTTTGTGGCCAACAGTCGAGAGCATCGATCTCTATACAGGAGTGCTCAATGAAGAAAGTTGCTGTGCTGTAACAAAAAATACGAACGCTATCCCGCGTATTCATATGGAAAGGGAGGGGAAGAGGGGAGAGAGTGAGTGAGTGAGAGAGAGAGAGAGAGAGAGAGAGAGAGAGAGAGAGAGAGAGAGAGAGAGAGAGAGAAGCGAAGGATAGAAATTCGACCATCATCGTTACCACGCGGTTGACCCCATCGCGGGTACTCTTCAATAGTGTTCGGGATCGAAACGCGTGGATACATATAGGACGGTTGCACAGAACGAGGTTCTCCCCAATTTGCAATCAGCCAGAACTACCTTTTTTCTCCGTTTGCCCCCCTCCCTTTGGCCCCTTTTTCCCTCTTCACCGAGTTGTATCCATGTCACCTGTGTCGTGGCCAATTTCGAGATTGGCCACAATCGAATTTCCCCTGTCGGCGCGTGCCTCTGCTGTTACTGCTTAACACTGTCTCCCCATCGCTCATTTGCTCTTTTTCCCTCTTGCTCGTACTCTCTTGTCGCCTCTCTCTCTCTCTCTCTCTCTCTCTCTGTCTTTCTGTCTCTCTCTCTGCATCAGCACCACCCACACATTGTAACTTTCCATTCAAACTCGGTGACCCTTTTAGGGAAGACAGAACAAAATAAAAATTGGGTATAATTTGCTTTTGTTTTTTTTTTCAGTTTAAATCGTCCCAAGTGTTTTCTGTAAGTTCTACACCTGGCCGATATTTAATCAAAGCTTGCGGTGGCAAACAGCCACACGTGTACGCATGTTGAGGTTGACAGAGGAATTCCATTAAGGCCTTAGGCCTTAATGGGGTAACGGGTATAAAATCATGTTCGAATTTAACAATTTTTTTTCGTATAAAAAAGTGATTCACTCATAAAATGGATTACACATCCATTTAGTATGAATAGCAAGCTGTTAGAAAAAAAAAAAAAATTCTTATGTACAATATGGCCGACTACTAATATTTTCTTTTATCTTTTTTTAGGCGCTCCGCGGCGTGACATTTAGCATCCACAATTTTTTACCTAGAAAAAAAAACAAGTATTCTCGTCAAACTACATTAGAATACCTAGAGAAGTATGTACGGAATTTAAAAAATATTCTTTTATTCAAAGTTGTAGATATTTGAACGTAAGAAATGAATTTTCAGTGAAAAATTTCGATATAACTTATGATAGACTGCTCATAAAATGAAAAGTTTTTGATTAATCAGAAATTCCGTACGTACTTCTTTGCGACATGCAATTAGGACCATAACTTTTAAATTTGAAGTAAATCGAGTGAAAGTTTTTGAAGTTATTTGTCACGCCAATTGGAAAAAAACTGTTTCGTGAAGTTTCGAGCAGTCGGCCATTTTGTACATCGAAAAAAAATACATATTTTCTAACAGCTCAATATTCATACTAAATAGATGTGTAATTAATTTTATGAGTGAAAAACTTTTTCATACGATTTTTTTTTTAATTCGCACATTATTTTATATCCGTTACTGTGGTCTAAGGCCTTAATTAATCCTTTAGACGGTATCGTATTTGTTTCTCGAACATTTTTCAAATTCTGAGGCTTCTTATTAGGCGCAACAGATTTGCGAAGTTTAGTCGTAATTCACAGTGCAAATATGTTAATACGATTTTCTTGGAAGGGTCGAGATAAAATTTGTTGACTGCATGCAACATCTTTCGCGTATACAAATTATCAATAGTTTCTACCACTTGTATTTAAGGCTATTTTCCCATGATTTTTTTTTAATATATTGATTTTTATTCTTATTCTCATTCTACAACAACTCAAGCGTGATGTGTTCAAATTTAGAAACGAAATTCCAATAAGTTTACATTTTACAGGCATGCATCGTCAAATGCATGTTATTAATGCAAAATTAGGAAACAAATATTTTAAACGCAGTTTTTTTTAAAAGCCTTTTTTAAAATACAGTTGACACTACACTGTTGCAATTATTAACCGTTTGAAAAATGTATTCTTTATTCTCTTCCTAATTACTCGGTATCGCTTTAATTGCAATTGTCAACCCACAGCCATAGGTTATCTGTACATAAAAAAATGAATGCACAAAAAAGTTTTTTCTTGCAACTTCGCATTTGAACACGCGAGAGAATTCACCAATTTGGTCATCTATTTTTAACGACAAAAACTTAATTTAGATAAAATCATTATATTCTGTAGTTAATATATGTGTGAGCCCGATTTTTCCGAACTCTAGCACAGATTCCGAAAAAATAATTCCATTAAAATATTCCTTTCACGAACCCGAATATTAAGTAGAAGTAAAAATTATTTAGAAGTAAAAATACATCCCAGTATACCGGTAAAATTTTCAACCAAGTTACCCAACTTTTACCGAAAAATTACGTGTCTAAAAATTGTGGAATTCACACGGCACCTTATGGAGATGACACGCTGATCACATTTCTATCTAATAATGAAATAATAAAATAATAAATAAAAACAGCAGGTTACCGAATGTTCAAAGAAAAAATATTAATGATAAAACTTGGAAAAATGTGACTAGCAGAAGAACTTTAGTAGCCTTGACTTTTTAGAGGAAATGTAAAAAATGTCTGAATCTACTAAAATTGCGGAAAATATTTTATTTTAGCGGAGGGCCAAACTTAGTCCTCCGCGAAAGAAATAACGTCCCATGGAGGGCACTCCATATAAAGGCGTCAATTTTTTTATGGCTCAAATTTACAGTTTTAAACATGTAGAATACGATGCAGTTAGTGATTTTGGTAAATTCTCAAAAATGATGTGCCGAGAGCCTCTGAGCGTGACTCGCCTCTGTTCCGTTTCCGAGGTGAGTCGTTTATCCAACAATAGCTGTTAGAAACGCTCTCATATCCATAGAAATATAGTATCACGAGGAAGCTGAAGGACTATTATATGGCGCTGGAATAGCTGACTATTCGATAAGTCACGGAATCCTACACTTTTCCGTCGCCGAAACTTTAATCGCGATTATCTCGAAATCTATTTTTCAATGAGTTGAAAATCGGTGTGCACGATTACTCCAAAACTATTCGACCGATCGAGCTCATATTTCGCACACGTTTTCATGATACTTACGTGCCATGGATGAACCTAAGCCGAACCGAAAATTATCGAAATAAACATGTTTTTGGCTGGGTCAAAGTTTGACATTTTCTCGCAAAAATAAACTTTTTTGTTCTAACGCTTCCCCTTTAGCCAATTATCATTATTTTTCCAATGCTAATGGTTCATCTGGTGACCACTTATATATACTAATCAATTTTTTTGTGCAGGCTGTTTAAGATAGTCGCACGAGGTGCTGGAGTGTACACCGCATTCGGCCTCCCTTTCGGACAGTTTCACGGCGACTGGTAATATCTCCGCCATTTTTAACTTTTTCCAAACAACAAAAATCGTTTTAAAAACTAGTATTATGTGATAAAAAGTGACTATGACCCTGGAAAGATACATACATTCCTTACCCTAAAAAAAAATTATGAAAATTGAATAAAATTTTGCGTTCTGCATGGAGTGCCCCCTTAAAACAGAAATAATCTTGTTTGAATCGGCCAGTCCATAAGCTATGTATAATCCGGTGTTCGAAGCAATCGACGCGTTGCTTCGATTAAATGCAAAAACTTTATTCCGCATAATGAAAAGCCCTTTGCACACTTCGGGGCCAACGGATTATCAATTGCCCCACTCGACTCGTCATTACACATCAAATTGACTGAGCGAAAATATGCGAGCATCGCAATGGCAACAAACAAAAAAAAACAGTCACCTCTCAGCTTCGAGTTTCGTAGCTCTTCAATCAGGAATCAAGAATCTATAGGATACCCGAGACTCCGAAATACGTATACAGAGAGATACATCTATTCGTAGACGAATCAATACTTTATCGATATTCATTACCATGGAAATTGGAACGAGATACGTGAACAAAGCGGAGAAAAAAAATCCTCCGACGTCCGACGCGTAGAAATGTAAATTGAAGGGGATATGAAAGAAGCCCCCCCCCCCCTGGCTCCCAACGCATTTACCGGATCCTGAAAATGAACGAACGTTGAGAGAACAAATACAAAAGGCACTTTACATTTCTCTCTTGCGTTCTCGGCAATTTCTTCAACGTGAATAACTTTCGAAACAACGAGATATCACTTTGGTACATATGGGAATGTTGGCTGACGATACGTATCCTTGTGAAGAGTCAAACGCAGAACTCAAAAAGTAAAAGGACTATTTGACAGTCTTCAACTTGACACTTCTCTGATCACGCTACGACTCCATAGACGTTATACTTTCGTGATTTTTTTACAACATTCGTAGAGTTGCATTTGATACAAAACGTAAAGATTATTATTTCAATCATATAGCATTATTGATTATATTAATCTATTTTCATAATTATTAATCATTATTAATATATTAATTAATCATATATTGATCATTATTAACCATACACTGAGAGAAATGTATGGTGTTTTCATCCATATTTTAACTATATTTTATATCCCCTGAGGGGACAATAATATTTTATAGCCATAGTACTGCTTATTGATATTTTAGCAATAAAAAAGCTTAAAAACATACGTTTATTATTCCATGCTATATGTAGCAGGTTTTCATAATATAGATATTTCCTGATATTATCAAAAATGTATACGTCCCCTAGATTCACATAGTGTACTGAAATATATATAAATATATATATACACACATTGATTAAAAATGTTACCTGTGATGTGCTACGACGTTTATAGTGTTTTATACCGTATTATAAGATACAGGCTGGTATATGCGTATTTGGTGTTTTATTCAAGCGGTATAAGGAAATATTTCATGTATCCAGAATAAATTATACACGCAACTGAGAGTTCTACCTCGATGATTTTTTTATAATTCGCCATTCCCTGACCTCCTGTAATGATTTATTTCGAAGAAAATATTTCGCCCACGTTTGGCATCTTTAGCACAGATATGACATAACAGACAAAAGTAATTCCGGCTATACTTCCGAATAGCTGTTCCCTGCGATTTAGGTGAAATTTTGCACGGATCTTTTTTTTATAATATAAGTCACTGTTTAGATGGATTTTTGGCTCTTCGCAATAGTTTTGTACCATGTAATAGTGGTTTATACCATATCATATGATACGACCTGCCGAATGCATAGTAATGTGTGTCCTCCACGAACAGAGGGTGGACTACAAGAAGTGTTGATCTGATACACTATTTTTGCAATGCACCAAACATACTATGTAACAGTTTGTGAGACATGCCTAGTTCTTAAAACTATTGAGCTGCGGTTGCTCGAAATGCAAATGATTTACGTCATCGCTATAAGTAAACTTTACTATAATTTTTTTTCACATAGTCACTTTTCAAAAGATCTTCTAACAAATTGTACTCGAAAAACGTTAATGTTAATCATACGACTTGTACACACTTGAAAAGAATAGTAAAAGTTTGACTCAAAAAACTTAACTTAACGTGCAGTATGCAACATTTGTATTTGTACGCCGATTTTGTTATAGCACTGGATTAACTATATCTATATTGTCATGGTTTTCAGAATAGTGAATATTCATTTCGGGGTAACAGATATATAACGAATTTTACTATCCCCTGTTTTACCATGGGCGTTTGTTGTAAATACCATGGAATTTTCTCCCAGCGTATGAATTAAAAATCATATAGAACTATTAAATTATATTAAAATTATTCAAAAATCATGTTAACTCACCCTTCATACCGGGTGACGACGATCCTCGTCCCGAGGACCCAGCAATGTCTGCGAGGACGATGATAGATGCGACGATCGCACACGCGCTATGAACGATCGATAATCGTGCGAGCACAGTCACGAAAAGGTTCGAATTTTCAATAAACCTTGATATAGTGTTCGATCACAGAAAAAAACGAATCCCTCGATGGGATCCAAATTCCCAGTCGTGCAACGTAGGGCCTGGAATTGAAAAATAAATAAATAAACTCCATGCGAAAAAAAATAGTACAAAGTGGAATCATTCAAAGTATGGTCAGGTGATTTTGAAGACGTTCGACTTCGCGGACCCTCCTCATGGCTAATAGCCACCCTCCCCAATGTCCTCAAAATCGCCTTTGGATAAATATGAGAATATTTTACTAAAAAATAAATCTCAATTTTGCCCAGAGCCACAAAAAAAGCCTTCGTCCTCGTGTTTTATAATCCCCCGGACGAGTAATTATCCGCGGGTGAATTAAGATTGAAAAAGGTAAAAAAATTCGACCTGATTAACGATAGTGGAATGTGGTTGACTCGACAAACGCAATATCGCGTGTGACCTGCTCTGAGGTAGAATGCGAAACGTGGTAGAACTATTTAGAGGAAGACGTGAGTGCGATAAGAGGCGCTCCAGAAAGCTGAAATTAGACGAACAAAAAATGAGTTTCGTAGTCGAGAAAAACTGCGAAAGCTCCGAGGCGGGGTCATTAAGAGGGTTATTAACGAGGTTCTGTTTCGTCAAGCGTCGTTTCACTCGTACCATACGCAAGCTAAGCAAGGTGAAAGCGAATTTGATCGATCCCGATGCTAAATAGTCTTGGAAAATAAGTTTTTTTCATATTTTCATAATTGACATGTAACTTTTACGGGACTCAATTATTTCTAGTAGATCGACGAATTACAAGCCATTTTTATCAATGATCTGTAACATTGATAATTATTGTTAATTGTTACATGTTTTTTTGAGAAGTGTCTTAGTATTCCACATCTTCCACATTGGCCCCTCACTTGCATGGCATTTGCACGAGGGCACAGGGAAACTGGGGAAAACTCGATTCGATAAACGTGACTTGGTTTTTACTGAGCTTCGCTTGCGTTACCATCGAAAACTGAGGGCAATTGCTTCCGGCTCGGAAGTCGGCGAATTATTGTTGAAGGGGGAAATCCCTTTGGACGTCTGAAAATGAGTCATTTTTCATGAATTTTTTTAAAGGCGATAAAATAATCGCATCTTTTAAAATGTTTTACATTATCTTATGACATCTTTCAAGTGTAAATTTTTCTTTGATTTTTCAATAACAAGAAAATGGCGCCGGTATATGGTATTCCTTTAGGCGTATTTTGAAAAACTGCTCATGAAGTTTTTCGATCGATCTGGCTGAAATTATGGGAGGTTTCTCACTATAACATTATTAAAAAGATATACCTAAAGTTTCAAGGTTATCGCGTAAATAAATTACTTTTTGGGGTAAAAATTGTCGAAAAAATGGTCAGAAATGTGAAAATTTGTTTACTAAGTCTACTTAATTTTAAAGATTATACCTTTTTATATTTTTATAGGTAAATCCTTCCAATAATGTTATAGTGAGAAACCTCCCAGCATTTCGGCCAGATCGATCAATAACTTTTTAAGCTATAACACGAAGAGTTGTTTTCAAAAGATGCCTAAAGGAATACTTTATAACGCCTCCAACTTGTTTTGTTTAAAAAAGAAAAAATTCAGCACCTTAAAGTTGTAATAAGATTATGTCAAAATTTAAAAATGATGCGATTATTCTATCACCTTAAAAATATCATGAAAAATTACTCATCGGGCAGCCAAAGGAATTTCCCCCCTCAGAGGAGGACACACCTTTAGGCGAAGAAAAAATTTGGTGATTTTCATGATTTCTTTTAAAAGAAAGACTTCTTCACCATTTTTTAGAATTAGGGTATGTTTTATTACTACTTTTGGCGGTTACATGGTACTTTTTAAATGTATTAATCTTTTAAAATGACAGAGGTATGGCTCGGTCTTCTCAACTGCATTATCAAAACTCGCGTGACGTATAGCTAACAAACTAATCGACCAATTCTGATGAAATTTCGTATAAATCTTTCTAGCTTAATTGTCTAAAACATGACCCTAAATATTAAAACAACAACGTGTTTTTTTATTGCAAAATGTAGCCAGTTTTTCGGAAAAATCAATGTTTTTATTTCAAAGCGTACCATTTCATCGATTTTCAACATTTCTCACTTTATCTTTGTTCATATTTTGCGTTTGAGTGTTAATGAATGATAAATCATCGTTGTTTTTTTTCAGATTAATCCCGTCCACGCTACGTGTCACGCCGTCTGACAACATGCACCGCAACTCGTAATAAAACATATCCTAAGTCTCAAAAATGATGAAGAAATCGTAACGTAAAGAAAATCATAAAAATTAGCAATGTTTTCCTCATCTACCGGTATCTCCCCCTTAATTACTTTATGTATAGAGTAATAAGAACGCCGTTCGATTTTACCTGACAAATGTTCGACCAACGATGAATCCTTCGGACTGATCGACCCTTCAGTTATGGCGACGTCTTCGGTTGCTGTCTCTACTCGGGCAACCAAACAAGAGCATCGTAGAATTTCACACACTTCGAGATCACTGATCAGCAAGTTCCCACCTCCCGACAATAATTGCACCGAGTTCACAAAAAGTAGAACCGTCCGATGTGACACACTTCGTTTCCGTTGCTTAATTTTTCTTTCCCACCCACTCGTATTATTCAATCAAACAATAACGAAGCACCGCAGCTATGAGAGTATTTTCTCTTCCTCTGGCACTGAGTCTTTCGCAGCTTCATTTTACTTATCCGCGTCACAGTCACTTCATAGCTGTGAAATGAAAATGGCAGAGAGGGCTTGACAATCACACGAAAAAGCTTTTGCTCGCCACCTTGGGGACGTTAGCGTCGTGATTGAAGCTGTCAGTTGAAGAAATTCGTTGCAGTGTCAATGCGTATGAGTGGAAGAGGAATTCGTTCAGACCACGATTCAGGCCTTATGCCTAGTTGTAAAAGTCGAAAAATCACTTCTTTCAAAACCAATATATTTTGACAGTATATCATCTTATGAATGTTGCCTGAAAATTTCAAGGTGATCGGATCAAAATTGACAGGTTTATAGGCTGTTTTTGTGTTAACGTTAGTTATAAAGTTATGATAACTTTAAATGCTTTTTTTTCTCGAAAGTAGGTACGTCTCAATGTCGGTGAGCAAAATATCTCAAAAGCATCGATCTTTCTGAAATGTAGGCTTTGAGGACTTTTTCTAGATGTAAAGATGTAGTATTTGATGGATTTTGAAAGAAATTTTTAGAAATTCAGAAGTTTGGGACTTTTCCTAGATGCAAAAATATCGTATTTCATGGAAGGGCTTCTTTTCCGATGGATACTTTCGATCTCATGAACGAAAAATGCCCATTTTTTCGCAAAACATCAAAACTCTCCCTTTTCATATTAGATAAGCTGGTTCGGAAGGTTAAAGACGTTTTCGAGGGGTGCTTTCTGGACATCGACTGTAAATCAGTAGTAAGTAAATCTTTCCACACAAAAAAATGACTGAGTGTTCTTCAGATGAAATTTTTTCAAGTACCTATTTTTGGTAAAAATTTGTCACCACGATTAGCTTTAAAAAAATTCCAAAAATGAGCTGTTTTTCACTGCTCCAACTAGGCATGACCCGTCAATGCAGCAAGAGCAACAACAAAAGGGAGGCCTCTTCGCGATTGGACGGAAATAGTTAATTCAGAATGAACATAGGGGAAGGTCCCTGAAGGGCTTCGCCTCGTAGGTGAACCGATTCGGGTAGGCGCGACCTGATACGTCGATGGGAAGTGGGTAGATAAATGAGGATAAGAAAACCCCTGTTCTCGAAGGAATTGCACGGATTAATATTCCACGTGTCTAGAAGGTTGGCCCTGTTGGGACGGAAACTTCCGGGATTCTCGTAACCGCCAATTAAGAATGGGATGAGGGTTGTCGGGTCAGGTATATATTATGGATGAATTACTGGACCATAATGATCATTGGACTTTTTCTCTTAAACCGAGACGAGCGAACGAAGAATATATATATATATCCACTTTAGGGTTAACCTGGCTAGCTCGGCAAGACGTCCAGAGTGGAAAGTGTACAAGGCACGCAACCCTTCGTCCAGGCTTAATACTTGATTGCGAACGTGTCCGATAACCTCCAACCACAGATTTGGGGTTCGACGTGATAATTATACGCAACCCTACGTGCTCGGTGACCACACTTGTGGCGTTAATTGTTGACAACCCGAGTTTTAAACATTAACCACGGATATCCAGGGGTCTTCGATGTCCGAGCGACATGTTGCCCAGTCCAATACTTGGATGGGTGACAGCTTGTTCGACTGAAGCATTGCGTTTCGACTACTCACTGAGAAGTACCGAGTTACCGATGACTATCCAACCTAGCAGTCGGGTTTGCAGAGAATAAAGGAATGTTTCTCGCAGTTTCCCTGTGCCCTGGTGGAATAAGGTATGGAAATGGCAATGGCACAGGCGTCATCAAAGCTGATAAGGATAGGATATAAAAGGAAAGAGCAATGGTCGAAAATATACGGTTAAGGCCTTAGGCCATACTAACGGATGTAAAATCATGTGCGAAAAAAAAAAATTCGTGTCAAAAAGTGATTCACTCATAAAATTAATTACACATCTATTTAGTATGAATATCAAGCTGTTAGAATATATATATATTTTTTTTCGATGTACAAAATGCCCGGCTACTCGAAACTTCTCGGCACAACTTTTTTCCAATTGGCGTGATAAATAGCTTCAACAATTTTCACTCGATTTACTTCAAATTTAAACGTGATGATCCTAATTGCATTTCGCAGAGAAGTACGTACGGAATTTCTGATTAATCGAAAACTTTTCATTTTATGAGCAGTTTATGAGCAGTTATAACGAAATTTTTTCACTGAAAATTCATTTCTTAAGGATTTGGAGTCCCTATGAAACATGTTAATGTTAATTGTTCGATAAATAGCTTCTTAATCGTTATGAAATTTTTACACGACCTCCTGAATACTTCATGTAAAAACATACCAAATTTTCAGAATTCTACCATCATTACTTCAACCTCCTTAAGGGTTGAAATAAAAAATGATAAGAAAATTCTGAAAATTTGGTATGTTTTTGTATGAAGTATTTAAGAGGTCGTGTTAAAATTGCACGACGATTAGGAAGCACGTTATTAAAAAATTAACATTTTGTTAAGAACAATTTTTAAAAGAGATTAAAAAAAATTTATCAATAAACTTCGTTTTGTTTCCGGTGCTTTCAGTATATTGTAGATATTACAAAATTGAGAGGTAAAAAAAAACTTATTGCAAAGTTACATCAGTTTCCATAAGACAACATTTAATTTGTGAATGTTAATTGTTCAATAATGAGCTTCCTAATTGTGAAATGTTTACACGACCTCTGAAATACTTCATACAAAAACGTACCAAATTTTCAGAATTTTATTATCATTTGCGATTTGGGACTCAACATCCTTAAGTTTAAATACCTACAACTTTTGAATAAAACAATATTTTTCAAATTCCGTACGTACTTCTCCAGGTATTCTAATGTTCTAGGTAAAAAATTGCGGATGCTGTCACGCCGCGGAGCGCCTAAAAAAAGATAACAAAAGAAAATATTAGTAGTTGACCATTTTGTACAGCGAAAAAAAAAAATTTCTAACCACTTAATATTCATGCTAAATAGATGTGTAATTAATTTTGTGAGTGAATCACTTTTTCATACGAGAAAAATTGTTAAATTCGCACGTGATTTTATACCCGTTACTGTGGCCTAAGGCCTTAAGGTAGTTGGCACCGTAGCCACATTGCTAGGTTAAATTTACTTTAACAAATATCTGTTATTGTCTAGACTTTACTGAGAAGTGATTAAAAAAAAAAAAATCAGAACAAAACACCACAGGTAAGAAATAGTTGAACTTCCAAACCTCAATGACAAAATATATGAGCACGATGCAATTTGTCGCAGTTTCGACAACATTTCGAACGTGATTTTTTTCGATCGGAAAGTCTGGTGACTGCGTACAATGGTTCTTCTCCATGCAATAGCTTTTCTTGCAACTATTGGATTCTCGTGTGCATGGTTCTTAACCTGGCTTTCTTACGCATAGAATTTGTCCAAAAAATAAAATAAAAACTTTTGGGAAGATTCAATGGTTCCTTTCAGCATCTTTCCTCGTAGTATTGCGAATGCTTCTTCGATCGTAAGAGATATTCTCCCGATTCAGCTTGCTCGGGAGAAACGTATTGTCGAATCGAAGAATAAGATGAGAGCCTTTGGGGATGGAGACTTTGCGACTTGTTTTATCGGAAATCAATTTCCCCTTGCAGACGTTCTTCATGTGATATTTTCCATGGTTGCGTTTCCACGTTTTTGCAAGACTGCCCTATGGATACCAAAAGACATTCCTCGTTCGATCTCCGTTTCGTGCGCGTCAAGAATCTTCTACCTCTGTAGCTTCATGACTCTGATCCTGCAAATACCCTCGTAGATTCTATCAGCCAGATAGGTTTCACTTTGATAAGCAGACATCGTTGGGGTGGCAAAGGCTGGAGAAGCTCCTGCCTCCAAGATGAGCCTGGTGAGTCAGGAGGGGGGGGGGGGCGAAGGGGCCCTTTTTCATAGGATTACTGATGACGGTACAAATTCCTCGATAAAAATATTCACCGCGGACGAGTAGCCATCGTCCGACAAAAGGACGTTACGAGTTACGTCAAGAGGAAGAGCGGGTCATTTTGGAGAGTCGAAAGTGGAGGCTACCCTCGAGGAAGATTGGAACTCTCGGCTATTTTGCTCCTCTTGCCCTCCTTCGAATGTGTCTGCGAAAAATTGTGGCGTCCCGTCAGCACGGATCGATGATCCGAAACGGCGTAAGTAAATTCGAATGGACCCGAATGGACGTTCAACATTTTCTTAATGCAAATAAGACTGGAAAAAGGAGGGAACGTAAAAAAATACATCGTGAAGGAGGGTCGAGCGTTTCGCGGTTTTGACGGAAACGTCTTAAGGGGGAGACACCTTTGGGTAAGGAAAAAATTTGCCGATTTTCATAATTTTATTTTTAGAGGAAAGATGTCTTCGCCGTCTTCGAGACTCAGGGTATGTTTCGTCACCACTTTTGGCTGTTACATGGTATTCTTCCTATTAATCTTCAAAAATGGCGGAGGTATAGCACGGTATTTTAAATTGCATTTTCAAAAGTGGGGTATGGCTAAAAAAACTAATCAACCGATTTTTATGAGATTTGGTATAAATCTTTCTAACCTTATTGTCTGAAGCATGACCCTAAACGTTGTCGGAAAATAAAAATTAAAGTTTTTTATTCATTGCAAAATGTAGCCATTTTTTTTTCAAAAATTCAATCTTTTTAGTTCAGTTCATTGATTTTCAACACTTCTCACTTTTTCTTGGTTCATATTCTGCGTATGAGTGTTAATAATAAAAAAAACTTCAGTTTTTTTCTTCAGATTAATCCCGCCGTACGTGTCACACCGTCTGAAGACCGTGCCATACCTTCGCCATTTTTAAACATTAATTTTAAAAAACTACCATGTAGCAGCCAAGCGTGATAATACCTTAAGTCTAAAAAACAGTGAAGAAATCGTTTTAAAAAATCATGAATATCACCGACGTTTTCTTCGCTTAATCAACTGTTCAACAATTGACCTATCATCATTGCCGGACGTTTGTTTTATTATCTGGCCCGAAGTTCAAAATTTTCCCCAGTGAACAGGCTAATTGCTCGTAGCAATAAAGAGTTTTGCTATTTATGAAAAATTGCTTTTCCTTTGTACGAATATAAATAAAATTTTCCACTTCAAATAATCTCAATGCACCGAGCACAGTTTTTCCTTTTTTTTTCCTTCTCACGTCACGAGCGAGAGTTTAGCAAGATTACTTCTTTTGATTGCATTATTTTTCACCTTCTGTCGTGAATTTTATTCAACTTTTCTCACGGGCTTTCCCGACCTTTGCGCGGTCTTATCGCGCACACACACACATGCTGTCCAACACCAGCACCGTTTCAAAGTGGTACACTAGAAACTCTTATCGGGGCAGGAGCGAGGGGCACTCGTAATAAACTGCACCAATGATTCCAGCAACTAATTCCAACCAAAAGGAAGACTTTTCTCTCTCCAGTTCTACACTGTCGAGAATTCCTGCACTCTCTCTCTCTCTCTCTCTCTCTCTCTCTCTCTCTCTCTCTCTCTCTCTCTCTCCCCTCTCTCTCTCTCTCTGTGTGTGTGTGTGCGCGTTCGACCTCGACCTCGTTCGAAGGATTTCCGGTGACGCGGGAACTCTGTGCGACCTCGAATCGTGCTCTCCGCCTCGAGGGACGAAGAAAACTGCAAACGAGAAAGACCCTAGGACTAAAAGCAACAAAAAAAATAACCCGCGCGGAAAAAGGCACCATTTTCAACATCACTCTCACTTTGAGAACTCACACCCCATAAGAATTAGGATCGATGCGAAATATCCGTAGAAAGGACAAAATAATTAAAGGCGATCTATTGTAATCAATGTTGGTACAAAGGCCAAAAGTTCGGATTTAAAGACCGAACCATGTCCGAGCTGCTGAGGAGTGTCCGAACTCGTTTTTATTTCCCTTTATTCACTCGTTTCAAGGATTCTTTGGAACCTTGTGCAAACGCGCGTTTTTGTGAGTCCTTCGAACACAGCCAACTTCCCCCGTATATATTAATCGTACGTATCCAGAATTCATTGTTCACCAACCACTGCTTCCGCTAAAAAGTAATTCGGATGAAGTTGCTTTTAGGTGGCGGAAATTATGTTCCAATAAGTTAAATTGCTTTGAATGAATGCTAAGAAATATTTTTTGCTGCAAAAGATACATGCCGCGAATGTGTATGCAGGAGAAATGACACGAATGAGCCGAGTGTGCATTGAGAAGTGACTTTGTTGTACGAAACAAAAGAAAACAGAAGCTCATCTAGAAAAAGTATCAGGGAGACATATCTCAACTCATCTCGCCAGAAGGAATATTTACAAGCATTTTTCGAGGACTATTGTGTGGTCTATTCATTATTTCGCGATATCTGAGCTACTTTTAGTCGGTCACGAATGATCGTCCACGAGATCAAATTCGAAAAGAAAAGACTCTTTGGCCAATTGAAAAAATAATTCCGGTTTTTTAAATCGCCGAGAGTCTTGCTTTTTTCAACTATTAATTTCACGGAACAAATAAACAAAACAAAAAAAAATGACACGAGCTCGAGAACAAGTATTAAAATATATAATACATTTTATAAATTATAATTAATACATATTATATATTAATAATATATATATATATATATATATGTATTAATTAAGCTAATTCAGAAAATAAGTCCTATTTTTTAAATCGCCAAGAACCTTGCTTGTTCAACTTCTTATTTTCCAAACCAAATAAATAAATCGAAAAACTACACGAGCTTCATCTCGTGTATTTTTTTGTCTTGTTTATTAGTTTAGTAGAATCTTGCTCTTTCGACTATTAATTTTACGGACCAAAAAACAAAACAGTATTAAAATATATAATATGATGGATATATAAAATATATTATATATTTTAATACTTGTTCTCAAGCTCGTGTAGTTTATATATATATATATATATATTCAATATATTATATATAAATGAGCTAAACGAGTACGTATTTTTCCTCTCGTTATCTTTTTTCTATTTATCGACTATAGACATTCAGCAATCCCTCCATAGGGTCCTCAGCACCGCTGCCAGAACAATCGGATCAATTCATCACTTAAGTTTGGCCGTTCATCGGGGCCGTTTTTCCGAAAGCTTCCGAGCTGCGTCATCAATAACTCATCGGTGATGAAAATACAACCGAAGGGGTGCCTGCGTATGAACAATTGCAAAAGACTTTTGCGCCACGTCGAAGAGCAAGTCGTCACTCATTCGCGGGCTGCTCGCAAGTCCAAACAAATACGTCCACGCGATCGTGTCAATAGTCCTGCAGCAGGAAAGAGCCGGCAATTGCGCAGGTGACTTTGAAAGCGCCGAAAAAAAAAAATCTACACAACAGACAAGGGTGACAATGAAATACAATGAGCAGCCGTTGGCTCACACGATGATGTGGCGATCTCTCGTATCCCTTTTTTTTTTTTCTTTACGCTGCAGGTCACGAGGAGATCGCACGCGCACGTCGGAGATTTACCCCGGCGGACAGCTGACCTAGTTCGGCAAAATAAAGTGACGCGTTGGTAGCCAAGAACTAGAGAGAGAGAGAGAGAAGCACAGGAGCTTTGGACATTCGTACGCGAGCGCGACGCGGGACTTACTGAACAACCGCTCCGTGGAAGCTTTCGACCGAGGAGGGCTGCTGCAAGCTCGGGCAGCATTGGTCGTGCTGGTATCCCGCGGTGGCGCAGTAGAGAAGCTTTCCTCATCGCTACGAAATAACGTTGTGTGAGGGTGGAAGGGGATGGGGGTGGGGGGTGGCAGCCGCCACCAGTTCCCGCGAATCTACAGCTAGGAGACAGCAGCGCCATCCCAATGTGTGCTACGATGCCGATTCTAGGGCTTCGTGTACCTTTGTACACATTCGCTCATCCGTTTGTGGGTGAGAAGGGCAAAAGGAGCAGAGAGGGGAGGGAACGAAGAGCAAATCCTTCTCTATTTTGCTCTCTCTGTCTTTTCGTCTCAGTATTCACATTCTAACACGAGCTTTCTTCCCATTGATCTCCTATGGCTCGCAGTCGTTCTTGGACGAGCGTTCGAGCCCGCGAGTTGGCGCCCACCGGCAGAGAAGCCTGCAGCTAAGCAAAGGAACCCGAGAGAGCGTCACCAGGAGAGTAGCAGTACCAACGGAACGTACGGTACAGAGAGACAGAGCAAGAGAGGGAGCGTGCTTCCGTTCGCGCCATTCGAGACTCCCCTCCATATCGATCAGCCGTGTTGGAGTCCGCTACATTTATACTGGTTTCTTATGGGACCATTGAAGTGTCACTGGCTTGAAAATTGCTGATTTTCATCATTTTTAAATAAAACTCGATAATCAGACCGATTTTTTTTTTTTTTCGATTACTCGAATGACTTAAGGATGTTGAGTCCCAAATCGCAAATGATGATAAAATTCGGAAAATTTGGTATGTTTTTGTATGAAGTATTTCAGAGGTCGTGTAAAAATTTCACGACAATTAGGAAGCTCGTTATTGACCAATTAACGATCACAAATTAAATGTTGTTTTATAGAAACTGATGTAACTTTGCAATAAGTTTTTTTTTTTGACCTCTCAATTTTATAATATCTACAATATACTGAAAGCAACGGAAATAAAACGAAGTTTATTGATAATTTTTCTTTTATTTCTTTTAAAAATTGTTCTTAACAAAATGTTAATTTTTTTATAACGAGCTTCCTAATCGTCGTGAATTTTTAACACGACCTCTTAAATACTTCATACAAAAACATACCAAATTTTCAGAACTTACTTATCATTTTTTATTTCAACCCTTAAGGAGGTGGAAGTAATGATGATAGAATTCGGAAAATTTGGTATGTTTTTACATGAAGTATTCAGGAGGTCGTGTAAAAATTTCATGACGATTAAGAAGCTATTTATTGAACAATTAAAGCCTCGGGACGGATCTTCTCCTTTCATCGCACCATACTTTATCGTATCGGCTTTCTCTTTAGACTTCTCCACCATCGATCGATCTCGTTTTCTCTCATCTCCTCTCTCCCTGTATGTTTTTCTCGATGGGATGCACTCCGTGTCCCCCGGCAACCCAAAAAAAAGCTTTCTTTCCTCGTTTCATCATCGCTCGGCGAGGGATTGCCGAGAACCGCCGTGATGTGAATGCCCTCCGTGCGAAAGAGGCACAGAGAGGAGAAACGAGGAAGAGGCGGAGTCTGTGCCGGAAAAATATTAAAGCGTGAAACACGGGAACGTTTTAAGGCTGGTGATCGTCGGTGGGAAAAGCCTCGAGGCCGAGCGCGCTGCTCCGCCACCCATCTGACAATTCTCTGATTTCTCCCAACTCTCGCCCTTTTATTTTTCTCTGTGAATATGCCGGCGTACGATGAAAGCATCGCGCATGCAAAGGCCAAGACCAATGGCAATTCACATCCCGGCAGATTTTTCGTACTTTCTTTTTTTATTGGAGCACGAAAGCACCGAGTACACGACGATATGTGAGGAGTTCAAGTGCGCCTCGTGGCTATGCCTGCGCGTGCATGCGGCTTGATCCATTATTCTGGATGCTTCAATTTTACAACCGTTATTTGATGGACAACAGGCTCAATTGGATATTGATAGAGCCGGTGGTGGTTGCAAGTTTACTTGGGGATCGATCCGAAAGCCAAGTATCGGCTGGTGTAGCAGGATTCGTGACCATACGGAGATGGCTCGATACACCACACACTCGTGTCTACTCTGGACAAACATAAAGTCAAACACCAGTTACGGGATAAAACCACTGGAATGTTCAAAAAATGAAATTCAAAATTGAATATCTATTTGATAAAATAAAATAAATGAAATTTATTTTATATGTATTTATTAATAAATTGGTTTAATTAATTAATTATTATTTTAATTGCATTTATTATTATTTATTATTATTATTTAATTATATTAATACACCAACTAATTTATTATTATTCATTAATTTATTTATAAAATAAATTAATAAAAATATAAATTACGAAACTGCAACGAAGGAGCAGGTTCAAGCTTTATTAAACTATTTCCTTATGCTTGCTTGGCTTAAACTTTAATAAAATGAATCGATTACTTGAATTTGAGGGATAACATCACTTGAGTATTTTCGAAAAATCGTTTTTTTTTTGCTTAAAAAATACTTTGGGGTTGGAAAAACAATATTCAATTGGTCCTGTAACGAACATTTTTTTAAGGTTCAATTATCGATTTTCAAAAGTTTGATAAACTTTCTTGAAACTGGGAGGACGAATTAATCGAGCACATTTGCATGGATCGATTTAACATTTTGATAGTAGCTTCACAATTACATTCTCTATGGGAGTACGTAGCCGTTTTTTTAAATTAAATGTAGACGTTTTTTATACACAATTTACTGCTTGTTTTTTGGGCAAAACATCGATTTATTTCTTTCAAAGTGGCCCATTTTTTCAAAATTTGGCAAGAAAGATCCCTACATAGTCCTATAGCTAATAATATATGAATTATAATTTTCTTGGTTTTTATTCCAGGTCTTATACTTTACGAAAAAAACCGTCTTCCCGTGAAGCTATTTGTAAAAAAAAACACGTTTTTCAAGATGGGCTCTGTCACCGCCATTGTGTATGAAAATTATAATAATTTTTTTTTTATATCTACTTTAATATGTGTAAATGAACCCTCTCAAAAGAAAGCCTGTTCCTTTTTTCATACTACCAAAATAAATTATGAAAGTTAGGCCTTATTTTCTGCCGCTAGAGTGTCCAATCATTTTCCGGCGATTTTTATCTGCTGGTGGTGCACTGGGTTCCCTTAGGTGAGGGGCATGCCCATCCCTATCCCCTCCTGTCTATACCAATGTTCCCAGGATTGGCACCTGTGTTTTGGTTAAAAGTGACGATTGCCCCGGTTTCTGTTTACGGCTTTAAATGAGGGGAATCGTCGCCTAAACATCACCTTAGGTCAGCCCGTCAATGGTGCCGTTAACCTATGACTGTGCACGATCAAATGTCATGGCAATGGAAAGCTCAGCGCTGGGCACGATCGGGATGCTGTGCACCTTCCGCGTCGAATGATTTGTAGCTGAGGTGTTCGGAGTGATTAAATGTAATCAGCAAGGACACGCGCACGGCTGAACCAGATCACGAGAGTAGTCCGCCCTGCTGGACCATCGGGACCAATAACCTACACTCACATTCAAACCTCGCGCACATGGGTGTACAACATGAACTCACGAAGGCATGTGTGCGCCTATAGGGAGCAAAATGGATCGGGCAACATGACAATCTCGCCTCGCAATCAAGCATGTCACGAATTGGTTGCATCCCTTGATCTTTTTATTGCAGATTGCACCCCTCACGCGCCCATTGTCGTATACGTATGAACTCTGACTTCGACGCTGTTCCTATCTCCTGACGTCTCAAGGGAGTATCCCTCCCAGGAAACTACAAAAGATCGTTTTTATGCACATTGTTATAGCGTGAACTTTCAAGAATATTTTAAGACCATGCGGAACCTGAAATTCCAAAAATTGACGAAGTTACACCTATTTTAGTGGAACGGTGTGCGTCGGGTTAACCCCTTCGTTGGCATTGACGCAACAGTGCGTCAAATAAGTCCGTGCCCTGAGTGGCATTGACGCAGTAGTGCGTCAACCTATATTCCCCTATTTAACTTGCTCCGATTTGAAATTGGAGCCTCACTCGGGAGTTTTTGGGCTCGCCGAATCCGAATTTGAAGTCGAAATTTGGAAATTCAAAATGGCGGCGCCAATATGGCGGACAAAAATCAAAAACTTTACTCGAGTTAGATGAAAATTAGTACTCCGGGATTTCTGAGGTCGCTTATTACGAATCTGAACTTTAAATTTGAAAATTCAAAATGGCGGCGCTAAAATAAAAGACCAAAATTGAAAATTTTACTCGATTTAGATAAAAATTGGTACTCTGGGATTTTCGAGGTCGCTTATTACGAACCCGAACGCAAAATTCAAAAAATTTTAATGGCGGATCTAATATGGCGGACTAAAGTGCAAAAAACAGCTCGATTTGGATAAATCTGCGAATGTAACAATTTTACTTCGTATGAAAAAGTGATTCACTCATAAAATTAATTACACATCTATTTAGTATGAATATCAAGCTGTTAGAAAATATATATATTTTTTTCGGTGTAAAAAATGGCCGACTACTCGAAACTTCTCGAAACAGCTTTTTTCCAATTGGCGTGACAAATAACTTCAACAATTTTCACTCGATTTACTCAAATTCAAAAGTTACGTTCCTAATTACATTTCGCAGAGAAGTACGTACGGAATTTCTGATTAATCGAAAACTTTTCATTTTATGAGCAGTTTATGAGCAGTTATAATGAAATTTTTCACTGAAAATTCATTGCTTAAGTTCACGTACCTACAATTTTTCAATAAAACAATATTTTTCAAATTCCGTATGTAATTCTCTAGGTATTCTAATGTAGATTGACGAGAATTTTTGTTTTTTGTTCTAAGTAAAACATTGTGGATGCTAAATGTCACGCCGCGGAGCGCCTAAAAAGATAACAAAAGAAAATATTAGTGGTCGGCCATTTTGTACATCGAAAAAAAAAAATTCCTAACAGCTTGATGTTCATACTAAATAGATGTGTAATTAATTTTATGAGTAAATCACCTTTTCGTATGAAAAAAAAATTGTTAAATTCGCACATGATTTTATACCCGTTACTGTGGCCTAAGGCCTTAAGTGATGTTCTTTGTTAGATACACAGCCAAGTAGACAGCTCCGTCCATACATGCACACAAACACAAGCAATCACGCACCTTCCTCCGCCACAATGCCACAGTAATTACGGACACACTATTTAATTACTTTTGCGTTTGTTTGCCGTGTTGTTTTCCCAGGGACAATGAAAACCGTAGTCCCTCGGCTACTTACTGTTTCAAATATAAACGGCAGCCTGTAATTGACTTGTACCACTGTAGCCGCGGCTTTCCTCCGAGCAGACGGAAAGACTGGCAGGAAGCGAGAGGGAAGAGTGGCAAGCTTAGGACGGCGTGCCGGTAGGTTATTTCATTCCCTGAAATCCGAAATGTAGGTCATGTTGCTGCACTTGCACTGACATACTCATTCAGTGCATTCTGGCAAACAAACGTACGCTATTTACTCCGCTTCGATGACCATTGTGTGCACTTTTTTTTCATTGGGAGAAATCAACAATGGTTCGTTTCGAAATTAACAAACTTCCACGATTAGTCAATGTCAAAGTGTTTTGCCGGAGTACCGGGAACTCGCCGTGTAAATAACGGGCCGAGACTTGACGTCATCCCATACGAGACTATAACGAAAAGTGCAACCTCATTGACTTCTTGGTAAAACGGTTGCTTGACAGGATCTCAATATCCAAGCACTGCTCGAGTCCATCCGTTCACCTGTTGTCGTCATTTAAGGGGTTACCCCCACTTGCGATTTTGAAAATATTGATTTTTTGTATTGCATTTTTTTAAGTATAAATATCTGAGAATATGTCGTGAAAATTTCAAGTCGATCCCAACAAAATTGACTGAGATATGACCGTTGAAAGAGAAGAATCCGTGAAGTGAAGAACTGAAATTGAAACTTTAAACGCGTTTTTCTCAAAATGGCATTTCTGAAAATGGCCGTTTTATAGCCAAAAAACGGCCGTTTTTTTTCGTTAAAATCGAACCGTTAACTTTGACTGTCCGCCATTTTGTGAAAAATGAATATTTTTTAAAATCCTTCGATTAAAGACTAGTTTATACTTATATTTGACTAAATCCAATCGCATTTTTTTTTCAGATGATCCACTTCGCCGCAATGCTGGTCACCGCAAACCGTGTATATAAAAACATTATTTCATTGACGGCCATTTGCCACTAAACAATGTAATATTTTTCAATAAAAAAATTACTGAAAGTTCTTCAAGATGTGTTCTTTAAGATGGTATATTGATCGATTAAAAAAGTTTTGTAGTTTTCTTTAAAAAAATTCATGAAAAAGGCCTTTTTTGCGCTACAAGTGGGGGTAAGACGTTAATGAAATAAAAAATGGCCTCTACGTGAACCCGGCTCGAGTGCATCGCGATGGATGCCGGGCAACCGTTGACTCGTACTACTTCGCAGTACTGCCTTACCGCGAAAGCGGAGAAAAAAAAATGCAAAAGACGGAAACGACAAAGTTTTCGACGGATGACCGATAAGTGAACAAATTTGCGGGAGAAATTATAAACAGGAAACTTGGTGACCGCGTGAATACTCGTACAGCGACGAACCAACGACACTGGCCTGTCGAGGCAGCCGCTATCACGACTTGTACTACTCGAAAATACGGAAACTTTTCTCCGATCTGTCGGAGCAAAGTTTCCGCCAACTTTAATTAATATACCGAGCAAAGAGAAGCAACTCTGGCAAAAATTCGTTTATACGTATTTAATTACTCAAAACTTTCGGGCCAGCGCACAAACACAGCCAAGGATGTTCTCAAGCATGTATGGGAATCTGGCAGAAATGGTTTCATGGAGATATAAAGTGGATGCACTATTACCTCGCGTGTTCTAAGCCGAGATGCATCGTTTGCGATCATTCCACATACTCACTGAAGAGTGATAACCATTTTAATTTGCCGCAGTTTTGCATGCGTTTTTATGCGACGTTGTTTTTCTTATTATTAATAAAAGACATTATTCGGAAAGGCGAAAAAAATATCCGAAGCAATTGCAACAAATCATATTGAAGGGATTGATAAATAAGTAGCATAATGACTAAATCGCCAGTCAATGGATGGAATTATTAGTAAATGGACGTACGATGGAGATGAATCCTGTAAAGCACAATGGTTTATTATTCATTTTCATCAAATGCTAGATTTGGAGTTGCACGATAATTATAATGATCTTATACATGTGAGTATTATATTTGTTATTACGATTTCGTAAAAAAAATGGAGAAAGCTTTTTTGCACCTTCAAGTAACATTCTCCAAAAGCTACCAAAGTTTGTTTCAACAGAGATATAAAGAATCAAACGTTGTAAAAAATGTTTAAATGGATCGAATTATTTTATGACGACATTTCATGAGATGTACATTGTGAATTCATAACGCAATATAGTACCAGTGAATAAACATGTCGAATTTTGAACTATTATTACAAATCGATTTTAAAATTGTGAAAAAGTCAGAGATTGATTCTATTTTAAGGAACAAAAGTAGTATTTACCTTCTTAAATCATAAAAAATCTTTTGTTTTCGTCTTTGGAACACCTACCGTGCAGAGCCGCATCTAGCTCAGTCGCGCGGTGTGCAAGTATCACAAACTCGGAAAATTCAGTGTGGCGTCAAAATTCCATATTAAACGGAAAACTCGGTTTTAACGAAACCTGTGATTTTTCGCTGAATTATAGTGATTCGAGTGTTTATCGACAATTCATATTTTCGGTTTGATTTCAAATATAAATCAGCTTCCGTCCAGTCACTGGCTGGCTTACCCTAGAGGTGTGACTTTTGTTTCAAGGAAAACACACTTTCAGCCGAACATTTGCGCCTCAATCGGCACATTACGCCACTCAGGTCCGATTAAATTTTCCACCCAGGACTATATTCAGGACTTTCAAATTTGGACTGATTTTGCCTAGCGGTGCAGTTCCCGCTTACCCTCAACTTTCTGACGCTCCCGACCATGTTTTTCCACCGAGCAAACGAAAAGTCGAGTTTCGCATATATCTTCCACGATGGCAAATGATGTACAGATGTGCCAGTTACACGACTCGATTACGTTTATTTGCGATCGGTTGTACTTCTCCGAATTCGATACTCCCGAGCAGCGCACTACTCGAACCTCTCCATCATTGGGTCTCTCATTGAAACTCGTAACACTCGGTGAACAATTCGTACCCAACTTTAGGGAGCGAACTTTACCAAAGCCGATAGTGCTTTGGATCCACAATTTGTTTGGTACCGAGAGCAACTATACGCGTTCGAAAAAAATATGTGTCTCGTGTGTTTGTTTGGGTTCAGAAGGTTGGAGCGTTAGCCACAATCCAAGATTAAACTTTGAAAAAATATATGTTGTGATCTACACTATACTGAATTTTTACGAATTTTTGGATTTTTTTTCACCACAGAAATTCATAAATCGTCATTTGACTCAACTGGACCGCTCCAACATCCTTAAGGGGTCTTCTCACTTTAGACACAAAAAGGCTATTTACATAATTTTTTTGAAAGGTTTATATTATAGATATTGATGTAAAAGTTACGCTTAATAAATACACTTTCGAAATAAATTAAATTTTGTTTTTCATGTATTTATGTAACCCAAACAAACTTTAAATGCATTTTTTCTCGAAACAACGTTTCTCAACGGCCTGTTGATAAAATCTTCGAAACTCCTGATCCTTATGAAATTTTAACCACATATTCTTTACAACTATAGCTACAGCGCATATCGAGGATTTCTTAAATTTCGATATTTACCAAAAAGGAAAAAATGTCGTTAAACTGGAACGTATTTCCTGTACAATGACGTAGGATTTTCGAAAAATATCAAATTCTAACAAAATGGCGTAGTTATGAAAAAAGTCTGTTTTCTTGCCTATAAACAGGTCGTTTTTTTCAATGCCGAATCGTCAATTTTCATCAAATCAAAAATATCCTACGTCATTGTAGAGTAAATATATTCAAGCGTACTCAGTTCAAATTTCAAGTCAATCGGATAATTGCTCCTTGAGTTACAATGTCAGCAAGTTTGAAAACCCTCATTTTGAGAAAAACGCGTTTAAAGATTTAACTGGGGCATTTTATACCTACGAGCGGTTGCTCTTTAAAAGGATGCCATTCGGGGAGTATCAGAGATACGGCCTTGAAATTTTTACAGGATATTCTCGAAAGTATTTTAAAAAATCAATATTTTGAAAGGGTCACACTGGTATAGCCCCTTAACGTACTGACTTCAAAACTGTTTGATTTGTTTTGTTTCGGATGTTTCATCTCCGAGATTTCATCAACAGCGCGGACCTACCATTTTTTTAACGACCATTTTCGTCTATGAATAGTGACTTAAATAAATCAATTTTTTTACGTATTTCGAAAGTGTATTTATTACGTGTAACAACTTTTGCATCAATACCTATAATATAAACCTATGAAAAAAAATCATGAGAATATCCTTTTTTAGGGGCCAAAGTGAGAGGACCCCTCAAATTTGGGCAGCTTGCATAGTCTGGACTACGAGAGACTGGCTCAATTTCGCAAATAGCCTGGCCGCCTCGGAGGTTGTCCATTTTTTATCCGCCCTTCGCTCTCGGTTCGGTGGTGCAGTCGAACGAAAAGCGATCGTCCACGGCGTTCGTGGCGTTGGAAACGTGCGGTGTCCACAGCGTGTAGACGAGAAAATATACAAAATCGCTGGCACTCTGGCGTAAAAATCCTTGCACATTCACAGAGTACGTAACGCACGACTCTTTCCAGGCAACGTCATGTGCAATTGCACGTGGAATGAAAAGAACCTTTCACTTTCGCCGGTTGGTCCTACACGGGAGGAACGGGAAAGGGAGCCCGAAAAGGGTGGAGAGTGATGAGCACACGGTTGCCAGTCGCTAACTGGAATGGGGCACACGAACGGTTCTCTCTCTCAAACACACTGAAAAGGCCTTTTTATTTCCCTCGTGGGTATCTCGGTGGGGTCTATCGCGATATGCTGCGGTTTTACCTCCGGCTATACCACACGAGACATACAGTGAGGAAGACTCTTTTATGGGGTCGCATTTCTTTCTTCAAGAACAACCCTCTTCGTTCTGCGTTTTCCTCTTCCATCCACCCCTCCCCCCCCCCCCCCCCCTCTCTCTCTCTATCCTCCAGTTCCATTCTGTCAGATCTCTTTCTTACAGGTCGTACTAGACTTGCTCGCTTCATCCCCCCAACCCCCATACAACTCTACACCTCGACTCCAACAACGAGAGGAGATTTCTCGAGTACGATGAGAAACGTGAAAACTCGTTTTTTTCACCCTCAACCCCTTGGTCTCGATCGCTCGCGAGTGTAATTCGATTTGCCACGGTTCATGCGACGAGCTTGAGATTGGTGCTTGTCGTAAATTTTTCATTGAGCTGCCAAATGTTTTTCTATCAGCTTGCACAGATCGTAAGGCGGCGAAGCCAGAGGGAAAAAAGTTTCACATATTTCGACAAGTCATTTTCAAACCTTCGACTGCAAACTTCCGCCACGAACTTCTGACTGTATTTGGGGTCAAGCTGACCCCAGGGGTTTTTCAGATTGTTGTAATTCGATAAATATGCACTTTGTTTTTTTTTTTGTGGAGACGTTTTTCGTAGTCATCGATTTCGTAATGATCCTTATTTTATGGCGCAAAATTTATTATTTGAGAAAAACAAAACATTACGTGCCCAAAAATTCGTTCAAAGTGGGAGATGAGTTGAAAAATACGTACTTGCACGAAAAATATCATAATTTGTTTTTCAAAATATAAAAAAGTCATTTCAGGTTTTTAAAAAGGCAGGTTTGTAGATACGAAAAAAAAAAACAAGACAGTGTCGACCGTCGTCCCAAAAAGTATATTTATTCGACGATTTAATTTGATCATTTTCGGGATAGCGAACAACGGATGGGGTCCGAGTTTCCACCTGTAGAGGACCCTATCTTCCGATACAGGCAGTTATAAAAAAATGGGGTCAAAATGACCCAGTGTGCAGTCTAAAGGGTTAAAGCTCGCCCTGGATTTTTCGTTCGACGCCTGCTGGGTGACGAATATTTTCAAAATGGCTTTGGCTTTATGAGAACGTGATTGCTTTTTTTTCTCGCGATCCAAAAAGTGGGTGAGAGTTGGTCCAATTCTGTGAGTTCCCTAATAGCAACGAAATTGCATTGTATTCAACGAGAATAATCCTATTTACACAGTATAGCTCCGTAGCCGAGCTCATTTAACCCTCTCGCGCACTCGCCCCGTTTTGAGCTACTCTCACTGATGCCCGTACACCCACCTACACTGACATACAGGCACCAAGGATACGAAGCCCGAGGTCCTCTCACTCGCGTCGTCCCCGTCACGAAGGTCAGCTATTAATTAGTATAGCGTTAGTATACCGACCACACGGAGGGATCGGGACGGCCTATCCTCATGCCACCGGAGTTATAATCACTTCCCGGGGACACTGGGTGGTGTTTGCCCGAAAGTAGATATCGCGGTCAGAACGATGTCGTTACAGGTTTATACAGCGCTATCTCGGGGCTCGCACCCCAAACCGGCCTGGGGTGGGACGTATTTATTGGTCTAAAATTCGTATTTTTTTTCCTTGCACCCACAAGATCGATGCAATTATATTGAATACTGTTAAGGGGGGAGACACCTCCAGGCGAGGAAAAAAATTCTCGTTTTCATGATTTTTTTAGGAAAGTTTCATTTATCATTTTTGAAACTTAGGGTATGTTTTATTATTGCTTTTGTCCTCGTGATAACACTTCCTCACTTGCCTCACTTCTCCATAGGGCTGAAGAGTTTCAATTGGTCCGGCTCCGTGAGGTAAGCCGGACCAGTACGGATGCTTCGCCTAAATGGATTCCGCCAGCTGCTTTTCGATCCATAATCGTAACCCATTCGAACAGCGAAAAAATATCCCAATTCCACCCAGAGCCAGCATCCCCTATGGCCAAACCTAAATGTCCGACAGCATTGAAACGCCATTGTTGGGCATTTAAGTTGGGCATTGAGATTTAATCTGCGGAAATGAAATGTTCAAGTTACAACGAACTTGGCTGAGGCGATAATGCAATAACTGGAGAATATGTCGAGTCCGTACAAAAGGTAAGGGGATGAGCAGAGAGTGCGATCGATCGCGCGTGTATAAAGCGAAATCCTTGTTATTACGTCAACGCGCGATATTACACGCTTTCAAAGTAAATTGTTTACATTGAGTCACTTCGGGTAATCCCGCCGTCTCGCTGTGCAAGCATAAAAGCTTTTCCACTCCCACGATTTCATCGCATAATGAAGCCACACGTGTTCATATGCAATGATTCTCACGGGCAGGAGAATACGGGCCAATATTAGTACGGATTTGAAGCAACGGTCGACCAAAGTCCCTCGTAAACCAAAGTGAATGCATACACTGTCTACCATTCGGTCGCCATCTTCATCCGCCTCCACCGTGAAACTCGCGAGCAATGATGATATTCGTTGGGTAAAACTCGCGTGAAATTTGACTGGTCGATGAAAACGAATTGAGGGATTTTGCCTAATTGTGGAAGTCGAAAAATCACTCTTTTCAAAACCAAGGTATTTTGACAGTATATCATCTTATGGATGTTCCATGCAAATTTCGAAGTGATTGGATCAAAATCGACAGATTTGTAGGCTGTTACGTGGACGCCTGTCGGAACACTCGGAGCGTCGGCCGAAACTTTAAGGAGGTACGATCACTTCCACGGGGTCAAAAAAGAATCTAAATTTGTTTTACCCACAGCTGCTCTGATTGATGTTTACTTATGTTGATAATTCGTATTATCGATTATAGTGTGCCAAACGTTGTGGTAAATGATGAATTTATTGCACGTGAATAAATTAAAACTGAAAAATTAGATTGTCAACGATTCGGTAGTAATCGTCGTAATAATAATATTAACATATCCACCATAAAAACGGACTAAAAAGACAAAAAAAAATCAACCGGAAACCTATTAAAACTGGCTTGAATTACCTCAGCGGAATTAACACGATAGGCAGAATATAATTATACATATTATTGATACGTGATAAATGATAAAACTCCATAAATTGTTGTTTGCATATTTTGTGGCGGCTTCTGTTCAAATTAATTTCAAAACAAAGCTGGGTCATGTTCGCGACACGCATCAGCTGTTACTCGCAACGTTGCTAAGTCTGTGGGTGCTATTTCGTCGTTCTGATCATTTTCAACCGGAAATTGAAACTTTCTTGTAATGCAGTGCTTTAACTATACGGTGAAGATTGATTTTCTTATTTTTACAATAACTATTATATCTAATCTATCAAATTTCAGTTTTCGAATGGGTTTAGTTGGATACGTGAGCAGAAAAACCACGATCACTGCACCTCCGGTTGACCGTCTCCATAAGACGCCGTGCTTCGGTAACTCAAAGTGCTCGACTTTGCAGTTTTATTGCGAAAAAACTAAACGGTCAAAATAGCTCAAATTTTGGCAATAGGCGCATAAAGTATTCGTCGAAATCATATAAAAATTTCAAATCGATATTTGGATTCGTAGTAATGATCGCCCCTCCTTAAACACTTTTTTCTCGAAAGTACGTTTCTGAAGTCGATAAGGAAAATATCTAAAAAATTAGTACGTTGAGGGTTCTAACATTTTAAGAGCTTTTTCTAGGTGAAAAAATATAGTATTTGATTAAAGGATTCTTTTTATCATGTATTCTTCCGACCAGATGGACGAAAAATGCAAATTTTTCTCAAAAATCATCACTCTCACTTTGAACACGAGTCATTTTCATTTATTTGTTGTTTCGAAAATTCCTTCGATTAATTATAGAATAATCCAATATACTGACGAAATCTGTGTTACTTTTTCATAGTAGATAACCTGTTGTGTTCATATTACATAACCTAAATTTATAATAATTCCATATTTACACACGAAAAAATTGCAGTGTTCTTCAGATGATACTTTTTCAAATACCTAATGTTTGTATAAGTTTGTCATCACGATTTCCTATTGAAAGATCCCAAAAATGAGCTGTTTTCGACTGTTCCAACTAGGCATAACCCATTGAACGAAAGAACGTACAGATGAATAAGCAGCGTTGGTCAGGACCATTACTCGGATGGGTGACCGCTTAGCTGAGCAGTGGCTTGCGACTGCCAAGCGAGAGGCAGTTTCATTAAGTTTTTTATTGCGAACACCGATGAAATTCGGTAAATAAAAATAGCTGCTCGTATCGGAGCAGGTTTTGCACAGTTTCCCTAAGCCTTCGTCTTAATCCGACACGGTAGTGCATTAAGAAGTAATTGGGAGCAACACTGTGAGCGTCTCTTTGGAACTGGAAAAAAATAGCGACAAATGTAGGGTAAAATTGGCAGGGATCATAAAGCAGGCAGGGATCATAAACAAGGATCGAATAATCTATATATATAAAAGGCAACGTCTTGACTGACTGACTGACTGACTCATCATCGCCCAACCTAAGCCACTCATATATGAACGTGAGATTTGAAAAGCATGTTAACTTTTTTATGTAGGAACCATTTAAGAAGGAATTTTTCGAAATCCAACCCCTAAGGGGAGAAAAAGGGTAGCAAGGTTTGTATCGAAAATGAAAGAATGTGGTCAGAAAATTTACTTGAAACTTAATTTCATTTTTTGGTCGGAAAATTTACTGAAAACTTAATTTCAGTTTTTTATATTTCAATTTCAAATTTACTCGGAATAATTTACTTGAAAGTATTAACGCTCTTCAACACAATCAATAAAATACGTATTGTAATGTTCTTTTAAATTCAACCCCTAAACAAAAGAAGGTGGCGAAGTTTGTACGCACAATAAAAAAATCGGGTTCTTTGGCGTCAATATTCAGCGTGCCTCTCTCTACCACTCTTTCCCGCTCCCTCAAAGATTCCAATTATGTACTTTTCGTTCACGTATTAATATCAATCTATATGCACATGTGTGAGAAGTATAATTGAGGGTGGTGCGCGAGTTACCTTTTTTTTACGTAGTCGTAGGGTTGTACGTCACGCGTGATCCCAACGCCCTCTAGCCATCTTTGGTGGCCATTGTAACGTGGAAAAAGCAATCATTGTGCTCAAACGAAGCGTCAATTTTCCACGCGAGCGGGCTCATTTGATTCAGAACAAATTTATCCCCGGCCCTCGCGTGCGTTAATTCATCACGACAATGTACGATAACCTACCCCTATCGTGTTCACACGGAGGGTATTCATCCCGGAGCAACGTGTGAGCACCAGTATTCGGAGCTTCGACTTTTTTGTTTGCCCCATGCCCCGCCGATTTTTTTCCCCAGGGTGACGTGCCGGTGGATCTGAAGTTTGCGAACACGAAAGAGCCGATAATGGAAATTTAAAAAATGAGTTTCGAATGCTGTCAGTAGTGGGCAGCGTTGGCCTTAACCAATACTTGGATGGGTGACCGCTAATTCGTTCAATCAGATGCAAGATTTTTCGAGTCTCCCGTAGTCATCGCAACAACAAGTCAGTTAAAATATAATCGGCCGTATCGACACAGGTTTTCCACAGTTTCCCTGTGCCCTCATGCTAACGCGATACATTAGGAATGGAAAATTCCTAGGGAATGGAAAATAATGAAATTAAGTTAATTTTACATAAATTTGCCATTTAAAAATGGGTCGGCATATTTTTCAGAATATCGATACGATCGCCAATTTTTTTGTGATTATCCATTGGCGATTTTTCGAACGAACCGTTCGCAATAAATCGAAGAACATTCGATTTTTTTATTGCTTACGATTTTTACTGAAGTGCACTACAGTCGCACGTCGACGAAATTTTTTTTTTCTTTCGAGATTTTTCGAGCTTGTATTTTCCATCGAACGAGAGCCATTTCACGTCGTGCCTCCACTCCACAGGGCTTGGCTCCGGCTGGCTACTAACTAATTCCATTTTAAACGGGGTAAAAAAGAGGGCAAGAGAAAAATTTTCCTGTATAAGGCGAAGAGAAGAGGCGCAAAAATGTATGCGAACAAATGCAAGAGGAGACTATTTTACGTATACGAGAGATCGGGAAAGCACTTTTTCGCCAGCATCCCGGGTAACACCGGAAATTAGTTTTCTGTCTGGTGAACGAGCAAACGTCGTGTATTTTCATACAAGGGCTCTCGCTTCGTGCGGTTCGCTCACTGTACGGACTCTCCTTTTACACGTATCTACGCTACATTGGTATGCCTGTAATAAGCCACTAAAGGTCGTAAAATAATTAAAAGTCGCGCCTCTGAGCTTTGACTCTCTGTACGTGCTCCAAGAAAATTAGTACCAAGTGCTATGAAGAGAGCCAGAGAGAAAAGCGAAAAAAAGTCAGGAAAGCTCGTACGGAAAGAATTTAAAGCGAAAAAGTTGTAGGAAAAAAGTTCGTAAGATTCGTCAAGGTCTTATATACCAGTGAAAAAAAAATTATCGTTTTTTTTTTGCCGTAAATGATATATAAATATCCCAAAAAATATATGGTTGATATGCTTAAACATCCCGAGAATGATATCGTTTGAAGAAAAAGGGTTTGAAAATATTAACGTCGTTTTTCTTAAAACAATGTTCTCAGAATCGCGCGGGCTTGTAGTTCCTACAATGTTCAGCTGGTTGACTTTAAAATTCAACTGTAGCTTCTTAGATGCATTTTCTAGCGAAGTGCGCACGATTATTACAATTTATTAGCAATTACGGTTTTTATACACAGATAAAGGACGTCTTCTAGTCGAAAATGCAATTTTTCCGCAAAATGGTGCCAAATCCGTAAAAATCAATAGTTTGTAATAATCGTGAGTACTTCGCTAGAAAAACTAGTAAAGATTATGAAAAAAATTATTTTTCGTTCTAAGTTCTCATGGGCGTCTCCAACGAGTGCGCCCTTGGAGGGCCTACAAAAAGGCGTCCTCTTACTACGAGGCACTGGACCGGCAATTTGTATTCTTTTGGAAAATAAACAATTTACCTGAGTACCTACAGATATGTAGCATAAACCCTCCAAACTTTATTTTGATTGCTTCATGAGGATTTAAAAAAAAAATCCCCAAAAAAGCCTTCTTTTTCGACCATTCAAAGGTGTAAAAAGCCGTAACGCAAAAAGATTTTCATTTCGATCCAAAAAATATATAGTCGACAAAATCTGACTTTATTTGCTCATGTGTAAATCATTTATACACATTCATATTTATTAACAACAAATTCAAAAGTTGTCGTCGATACACTGCGTTCTATTCATGATGCAAAACCACTTCGCCCTTTCTGTTCGGGGTTCTACAGGTTTGCATGGGTTTCTTTTGCTCTATTTCGATACGAAGCATGGAAAGGCAATTTTTCCACGGTCATTTCGATGTACTTTTATCGTCGGTTTTTCGCAGCGTTTTTTTTTTTCGTTTTCATACCTAACTTTGCGATTGGCATCGTAATATTAATAAAAAAAGGGCCACATTACCATTTTTTTTCGGAAACGGTTGATGAAAAAAACGCATTTTCGTTTGACAACAAAGGGACATAGCTTGAGAGCCTTCAAAAAACATTTAAAAAATACCAAAACTGCCGGCAGATAAGATATTCGCACGACGTTTGACAGTGGACACTTTCCAGCTTCAACGGTCCATCCGTAACCTTAAACCCAAACGGGTTATTCAAGTTGACGATGAATACGAGTCGGTGACAATCGTCGATTTTCAAAAGAATTTTTTTATACCAAGTGTCGACTAATTGAAACTCGAACATACAAAGTCTATAAAAAAAGTCGTCATTCTTACGTAACTATACAAAAATAAAGATGGATTGTAGAAAAGTGAGATCGTCAACGACCTTTAAGAGTTTCTCGGCGTATCTCCTGTGAATTTGTCAACAATCCATCAAGTGGTTCTTGAGATATCATGTCCGCCGATTTTGAAGATATTATCACCTGCCAACGGCCATATTTTTATTTTTTTTTGTATTTTTGGTGATTTTTTTAAAGCTCTCAATATTACCTTTGTGTTCAAAAATGCGTTTCTTTTTCAGCAACCGTTTCCCAGAAAGAAAAAGATAGGTATTTGGCCATTTTATTCGTGCTTTTGGGTAGATATAGCCCCTTAATGGCCCAGCATATTCAACACGATCCTTTGGTGCTAAAAAACGGTTCTTTGGCTACGAAGTAACGAATATTGAGTCAAATTACCGTGGGGTATCGTGGTGTAATCTTCTCTTCTCTTCTCTTCTCACCCTGGCTGCTCGTTTTATGCAATAAACTATCGTCGAAGACGGAGCCCCAAACTCGGCTACGTTCCTCGCGGTGCATAATATAATTTGCCAGGGATAACGATGAACCAGAGGTATTATTAAGATCCTCATTAAATCGCAATGAAACAGCATACCAGAAGAGTTGCACAGAAATAACGACCGTATTGATCGTCCTGCACGGAGTTGTAGATTTGTTGTAAATTGCCCGACGCTACTGGGAGCATGATTTATTTGTCGACGAGGTTGGAACTTCGAGCTCGTATTTTCGTAGCGTTGAACGTAAATTCTCGAGAACATCAAATAACATCAGATATTTCCGTACATTGTTTGGCAATTTGTTGCGAGCTTCGATCCCGCAAATACACTATGGCATATATATGGTGAATTACCTCAAACCTCACTATTTAATAATATTAAAGTAAATTAATGATAAACAGTGAGGTTTAATAACTATAAATTATTATTAAATATTGAAGTTGGAAGTATTCGTTAGGTTATCATAAATTTATTTCATTCGAAGGTTTCACATATTAAATAGTAACAAACATATCGATGATTATGATTCACCTCTGCTCTCATAACAAAAACCGTTCTTCACCTCGCTGGCTACCAGCTAGGCAAATTCGATTGTCATATATGAAATAGCTCGACCTCCTCGGCGCTTTTCAATTTTGGAACACGTTTATAGAGTCACCTTGCCGAGTAATTTGATTTATAGATGTAAATCTCGTATAGTTGAGGAAATGTAAGGTGGAAGGGGATTAAAGTAATATACATTGAAGAATAGAAAAAATAATGGAGAAAATAAATAATACATATAATATATCGGACACGAACGATTTTGAAAATATTGGCTAAAGGAGGATAGAAACAACATACAACAAAAATTATCCAAATGACCCTAAGCGAGCCCTTGCTTAAGGTAGTGCTTTTATGAACCCAAATATTTACCAATTAACTGGTTCTCGTCTATAATTAATTAAAAATACATCCCGGTATACTGATAAAACGTCAGGCGAAGTTACCGTTCTTTCAACGAAAAATTACGAGCTTTTAACGATATATCACGCTGGTCACATTTCTATCTAATAAATCACACGCTAAATAACTCAACATGTCTTATATGAATTGCCCGACGAGTGTAAAAAATTCTACAGAATCCGTAACGACAACAAAAACAGGGGTTCGCCGAATGTTTAAAGAATGCTATTGATAAAACTTGGAAAAAGTGACTAGCAGAAAAACTTTTGTAACGGCGACTTTTCAGAAAAAATGTCTAAATCTACTAAATTTGCGGAACAATTTTAATTCTAGTTTATCGTTGAATATAATAATTCATCATAACTTATTTTCTGTTAAGCGCCACTGTAATTTAGCACCGATTTAGAAGTGCCCTGCTCATAGCCCACAAAATACAGTCCTCAACGTAAGGAATACTTTAAGGGGATAAAGCGTATCCATAGTTTCTAAAAAAAAACATTTTTGTCTAATTGCGGATCAAAATAAGCATTCTTCGTCGCCCTCAGAGTATTATCGACGTCTGAGTCAACAAAATCTCACGATCGCGAGGTTCCGAGTCCCCGGCTGACCAAACCGTGTCCTAACTACTGGCGACGCTTTTGGTACTCCGAGGCGATAAATAAAGTGACATATGAACTTTTTACCGTACGCTTGATAATTGAGAGCTCAATTGGAATCTGCGTATGGCTGATCACGAACAGTGGCAGAGCAGTGCGGGGGAGGGGGCAGAAGGGACTATGATTGGCTCGACCACCATGTAGGATCGGATTATAACGTCACGCTGAATGACTGCCGAACGAATCGGATGTGTGTATTCATCGGACGCGGTCGTAATGACCTATTCAATATCAGCAGGTTCGTCACGGACAGTCATGGTAAAATAAACGAGAGAGTATCAACAACATTGGCGTTTCCATGTTAACTGGGTCCGGTGCAAAATCCTGGGCCGGCGATCCAGCTCAGGAATAGTTAGCTCCGTTTCACGCAATTCACGTCACTCTCCCATATACGGATAACCAAACAAAATTTTTTTGTATTTCAACCCTACCTTGACGCACTTACATTTGGCTACGGCTTTGAGACACTGGGTCAATTTGACGAGGATAATACTTCGTCCACCTGTCCTTGACAACCCTTCGGTCGGTTTTTATTGAAAAAAATCCGGGATACCCCTTTAACGTTTCTCAATATATCTGCATAATTGAAATTCGGAAAATGTAAAATTGAATTGTTTTAAAAAATTATTGAAAACTTTCCTTTTTGGGCGAGTGAGCATTTTATTTCAAATTCGTCCGGGTCGAAATGACCCAGTGTGACCAGGAAGGGTTAACGTACTGCGGTGATCCTCCGTGACACCTGGCATTCACCTCACTCAATACTCGGATGGGTGTTGCAGAAAAGTGCAACGCAGCCGCGCGCTGGCTATGGATCGGACTGCAACTTTACCGTATTTCTACAGTTTCCCTGTGCCCTCCTGCAAATGCGATGCGGTTGAAACGCAGTTGGAAAAATTAATTGAATTGTATTTTTGTTTACTTCCACCTAGCCCACGTCGCGTTTCGCTAAACGATGGAACAAGTTAATATTGTGTCTCCTTTATGCAATAAAAAGAAATAACGTTTTTTGAATTGTTATTGAGGCGTCGAATCTATGTGATCCACCTAAAAACTACTTCTTTGCGATTTGTCTTGAGAATAGCGAATAAGGAATTAAAATGAGGTTTGGAGCGTTTATTCTGCATGTGTTGAGGTAATCGAAACAAAAAAATTTATGAAAATAATAAAAAATAGCGGCTCAGCCGTGGCTGTCTAAGAGCGTTAAAAATCTATTGTATTTTTAATCGCGCAAATTTTAGCCGAACGTGTCAAATGAGTAGTACATTTTCCCATATAGAATATCGTACGGTTTTCCAGTTTGCGATATTTAATAATAGAGAAGAACGTGGATTTTCCGCTGAACGTTTTTCCACCGATGGACCGATATAATCGTGGTGCAGTGTGGAATATCGTTCCGCCCATCCACATACCGTAAATTTTAGCACGGGTTAGCCGAGGGTGGATATTGTCCGGTATAATAAAAGTTGATATTATATCTAACCATATATATATACGCACACACACACACACGCGCGCGCACGCATGCACGCACACACACCCACACATACATTACATACACAACGCAATAGAGACATTTTTTGCACGGATATCTGTAGACCATTTGCCGAATGTATACGAGAGGCGAATGGGCCGTTGAATGAAAATTCTTTTCACAAAAGCTCTTCGTGCCCTTTCTCTTTTGCAGGGGAGTGAAGAGAAAAAAATAGTGTGTGTATATACATACATACATACATACATACATATATATATATATATATATATATATATATATATATATATGCACACACACACACAAGAGACAAATATATGTACGACCATTAAGGGACAGAAAGGCGTAGCCTGCATCCAATCAGGTGTTAAATCGCTCGAGCCCTGGCCTTTCGTGTCTGCCGACAGTATTATACGTATATACTTGGTTGGGTCACCCGTTCGTTCGAAAATTCACAAATAGACTCTCTTCCAGCCTTTCTCCCGCGTTCCTTTTTTCCAGCCCAGGAAGAGCCTTTGGGCTCCCTCGATGATAATAATGACGATAGAGGCGAATAGAACGAAAAATGTCGGCTCCTGCACATTGCAGCGAGTTGATTACGTAACTCTCGTTGGTGGGGTCCTCTCGCAAATCTCCCTGACCTCGTATCTATAGCACACACGGGGCATTCGAGCCGAGATCGAACGTAGGTCCGCGTCGTTCGCAGATGAATTACATATTATCCAATGATCCTTCGTACTCCCCTTCGAATTTTTATGGTGCCCTGTCACTTTAAGCCCCCGCGTTATTTGACTATTCGCAGTCCCTTAAAGTCCCGCCGCGCTGAGCGGTCACCCATCCGCGTATTGACCATGGCGTCACCGATGTAGGTTTCGTCGTCTTCGGCAGGAAGGAGGAACAATTTTCCAAACGGGTCTTAAGGTTGTTGCTAAATAATGTTTGAAAGGTTGGCGAGAAACGATGTTCCTATGTGGGACGTCGCCAGTGCTAACTCATTGTAGCAAAATGTGAATTATGTGTACGAATGAATATCACGAGAAATTCGCATGTACGATGGATAATCGTAATTATTATTTACATAAATGTTAATTTTTAGTTAGGAAGAATTTTATAGGATTTAAAATAGGAAAAAAAGTTAATTTTTAGTTAGGAAAAAGTTAGGATTGTCAGAAAATTAATGTTCGATGCTTAAAAAGCCGTTCAAAATAGGCGGGAGCTTCGGCAATGTCGCACGGTTCTGTCGTAATTCGAGTCTATTAGGTTGACTGCCGTGACTGCTACAGGTCGCAGCTGTGTTACGCGCGTTTCGTGCCGGTCTGCGTTTTCAGAGCTTAAGTTTTCAGAGCAGAATTTTCGTCTGCATGTCAGAGCAAATGGAGGCAACAAATGATTCAGAAAAAAAACATTAGGGTGCCGGAAAGTTTCCGATGGAAAAGACGATTTTTCAATGCTCGTACCCACAAGCATCGTACTATGCTCACCAAAGCTACAAAAAGGGGAATACATCATAATAAATAAATGAATTTTAATACATCTAATACATTTAATACTCTTCAACAAGCCTCATTTTTTCGCAAACTGGTCGCATATTTTTCATACATTGTCATTAATTAGATCGGTAACCTGCCGATTTTTTTTCGGTAATATTGTTCTGTACACTATCCTGCACACAATATTTGTTTTTTTAATCACATTCTTCACTAATGTGGAAGGTATTAGCGAGAGGTATGCGCGAGAAACTGAAATGGTAACGAGGTTGCCTCGTACAAACAATGCGATCAAGTGGAGACGAAACTTTCTCCATCCATGCAGAAAGTTTCGGTTTGGAACTGCAGGACTTGGGTACGGAGGTATGGGTGTCAAAATAGGGCATCGCTCCAATGGGCTTCTTATGGGAATAAGTCGGTGAAGCAGCTGGGAATCGAGTGCCAAAGTGGCCGGACTGGCCTCGAATGTTCCTGAATGTTCTAGAACGTTGTAGAGGGTTCTAGAATGTTCCAGAATGTTGGAGGATGTTGTAAAACGTTCCACAATACTATAGAACCTTCCAGAAGGTTCCAGAATATTCTAGACTGTTCCAGAATGTTATAGAATCTTCCAGAAGGTTCGAAAATGTTTCAAAAGGTTCGAAAATGTTCCAGGATGTTGGATAATATTCTAGAATGTCCCAGAATGTTTGAGAATGGTCCAGAATCTTCCAGGATGGTCGTGAAAGTTCTAGAATGTCGCAGAACGTTCCGGACCATCAAAGGGACTTCCTGTTCATTTTTCATACTTTTAATTCACATTTGATAGGAGCTGGCTGGTTTTGTCCGAGCGAGAGTGACTCCGCCTAGTTTATAATATATTTTCACCCCAATCTTTTTAAGCAACAACCCTAAAGAGGATGGGCGCAAAACGGACATATCCCCGGAAAAAGCATATTCAATTCGCTACGTGTGTGTCTAAGTAGCTGCCAGGGCGATCAATTAAGGCGTTACCCCCACTTGTAGCGCAAAAGAAGGCCTTGTTCATGAATTTTTTTAAAGAAAACTACAAAACTTTAGTAATCGATCAATATACCATCTTAAAGAACACATCTTGAAGAACTTTCAGTAATTTTTTTATTGAAAAATATTACATTGCTTAGTGGCAAATGGCCGTCAATGAAATAATGTTTTTATATACACGGTTTGCGGTGACCAACATTGCGGCGAAGTGGATCATCTGAAAAAAAAATGCGGATGGATTTAGTCAAATATAAGTATAAACTAGTCTTTAATCGAAGGATTTTAAAAAATATTCATTTTTCACAAAATGGCGGACAGTCAAAGTTAATGGTTCGATTTTAACGAAAAAAACGGCCGTTTTTGGCTATAAAACGGCCATTTTTTTCGAAAAAAAAAATCGAACGATTAAAGACTACATTTTTATGTATTGAATAAGCCTGCAAAATTTCAAGAAGATCGGTTCATTAGTGTTCGAGTAATCTTGGTCACCGACTTCAGAAATGCCATTTTGAGAAAAACGCGTTTAAAGGCAGACTAGCCGGTCGTTTACACAACGGATTCTTCTCTTTCAACGCTCATATCTCAGTCAATTTTGTTCGGATCGGCTTGAAATTTTCAGGACATATTCTCAGATACTTATACTTCAAAAAATGCAATTAAAAAATCGATTTTTTCAAAATCGCAAGTGGGGGTAACCCCTTAAGGAAAAGTCCGACGAGAATATTCCCGGTAAAATCAATCGAATTCACGGTCGATCTTCTTTTCCTTTTTTTTTGTCCTCGTTCAGTAATGAGGATGTAGCGCAAAAGAAAAGGTATTTTCGAGTCGCTGCGGTTTCCAGTCGAGAAAGGAACTCCAGAGATGCACGTCGATTTGCCGTGGAATGCCTCGAGTTTACGTGTATATAAGGGCGGAAGGGGGCAAGCCGGAGGAGATGAAATCGTATGTAGGTCGGAACTCTGTCAGTGCCACGACCCCGTTCCGTCCACCAGTCGGGTCGTCTTCTTGCCCTGTCATAACCCGTTCTCTGTACTCCTCTCCCTCTGAGGTCTCTCTCTCTCTCTCTCTCTCTCTCTCTTGCTCCCTTCTGCTATTCTATTTTCTAGGCTTTCCATCTGCGCCACCTCTACCCTTTGGTTTTCCGTACCAACATTGCCATCAGACGTACTATCGTACACAATACTGGATCTGCGCAATGCGATCGTACGAGGCCTTCAAGTGGGGCAAAAAACCCTGGATCCCTGTACCCTTTCACCGGTTTTTCGCCCTCGGCCTGACGCTGTCTCGGTATTTCGCTCTCGCTCTTTCCCTCCCCGTCTTGCTGTTAAACGCAAATCCCCAAATACATTTACACCCCTCTAACGGTAAGCCTCGAGGAGGACGTCAACGCGGGCCGTTTCGCTAATGAGTTCTTTTGCGTTTCAATCGTCGGGAGCCCCTTCCGTTGCCCATCTTCCCCTCGTTATCTCGTCCTCTCTCAATTATATTTCCGACGGCTCGAAAAAGTGTGCAGATTTCCATCAGTATCGTAACTTTAGGATCGTGCCTTCATTTTGAGGGATCTTTTTGTAAAAATTCGGTTTCATTGAGAAAAAAAAATTATTAAAAATTGATCAGTCAAAATATTGTCCATCGTTAGCCACTACTTTTCCCATCTTTCGACATATCTTTAGAGGCTATCCACGAATCGGCCGATTTTTTTGTATTCTCGTAATTGTATTCTCGTAATCTCCGATTTATGTCATTTTATTTTTTTAATAATTTTTTTAACGAAGTGCCAACGAATTGAAACTCGAGTTTAATTTCATATTTTTTTAATCTTTCAGTCCAAAATCGCTTCCAGTCAACGAATTTATTTTTTTTTAATCCTAAACATACCTCAATGTACATATTTTCCAATAGAAAAACTCCGAATCCAACCGAAACATTAGTTTTTGACACAAAAATTCCCGAAGTTTACCTGTTTTTCTCGCCGTTTCCTCAGGTGCCTGAGTAAACCTTAAGGGGTCAAGATTCATCTTACCCCGCGTATTCGTCTCGCCACGAGTTCCCCTACTCAATGTTCGCCAGAAAAAAAATGACGCGCTATGTAAAATGTCAGGTCATTCTGAGACACCCTACACATCATTCACGATCTAAGTGAGATCGATCGATGGAAAAAACGAAGCAGCCCAACTAATATTACGGTTCGTCCGCTATGTTTTAGCAGACCTGTCGCTGCATAAGTAGACGCATCATTGATTGAAGTCCACCCCACTGCAAGCTCGGCACCACCGATATTTCCGCTTCCGCACGAAAGTGCGCACGGCGCACGAAAAAAAGGGCCTCGTCATCCAAAGTGACTCAAGTGCTCGTGCAACGCTCAAAGAGGATCTCTCTGTAGGAGATAAGGGATGGAAAGAAAAATGCCGCTCTCGAATGGCTATACTTCGAAGTTACATATGCAACGGATATCAGTGAGGATCGAAAAATATAAAGTGACGCATATCGATGCCTTTATACACGATAGCAAGGCGTACTTTATAACTCGAAATAAAAAGCAATATCACGTTTCTGCATCACGCCTATTGAGAATGAAAACTTCGTAATGGGACGAGCCCGTCGAGCTCGAGGATGCCGTTTCAAACCGTTAGGTTTAGGATCCTCCATATATATATATATATATATATATATATATATATATGTCGAGACTGCAATATTTTTCATGCGCGTGGGGGGGGGGGACTCTCCCACAGGCATGAAAAATATTTCATGCGGAGCGTAGTACGAAGTACTGGTATTATTATTATTATTTCGCACTTCGTAGGTTCACCCAGGGGGGATGAAGTCGACGACGATCTCTCAGCGTATTCAAGTACAGTACTCCAGCTTTTGCTCAGCACCTATCGTTTATTCCAATCGTATATATATATAGATGTATGTATGTATGTATGCATATATCTATACCGCACGTTTCGAACTCCGCAGTAATATTTACATCGTCCCCAATGCGATACGCCATAGAGCACTCAAAAGCTACGAGACGTATGTGGCACCGCATATAACGCTCGTACGAACGTATAGGAATATATTTTATATCGTGCATAATAATAAAATGCATTATGTGCGCGCGTATGGGGGATTTGGTATCGCAAAGGTAGCATAGATTGCGAGATTTTTCCGCAGTAATAGTACACCGGTGGGGGATTTTACATTTGCGAATGTAAAACATTGCTACAGGATATGGGCATACGATGAAAATGAAAAATGATTTCACACGTCGCTGAACGAGTTAAGGCCTTAGGCCACAGTAACGGGTATAAAATCATGTGCGAATTTATCAATTTTTCTTCGCGGATGGAAAAGTGATTCGCTCGTAAAATTAAATACACATTTGTTTAGTATGAATATCAAGCTGTTAGAATTTTTTTTTTTTCGATGTACAAGATGGCCGACTACTAATATTTTCTTTTGTTATCTTTATTTTTAGGCGCTCCGCGGCGTGACATTTAGCATCCACAATTTTTTACCTAGAAAAAAAAACAAGTATTCTCGTCAAGCGGCATTAGAATACCTAGAGAAGTATGTACGGAATTTAAAAAATATTGTTTTATTCAAAGTTGTAGGTATTTGAACGTAAGACATGAATTTTCAGTGAAAAATTTCGATATAACTTATGATAGACTGCTCATAAAATGAAAAGTTTTTGATTAAGGATGTTGAGTCCCAAATGGCAAATGATGATAAAACTCTGAAAATTTGGTATGTTTTTGTATGAAGTATTTCAGAGGTCGTGTAAAAATTTCACGACAATTAGGAAGCTCGTTATTGAACAACTAACATTCACAAATTAAATGTTGTTTTATGGAAACTGATCTAACTTGGCAATAAGTTTTTTTTTTGACCTCTCAATTTTATAATATCTACAATATACTGAAAGCAACGGAAACAAAACGAAGTTTATTGATAAATTTTTTTTTATTTCTTTTAAAAATTGTTCTTAACAAAATGTTAATTTTTTAATAACGAGCTTCCTAATCGTCGTGAAATTTTAACACGACCTCTTAAATACTTCATACAAAAACATACCAAATTTTCAGAATTTTCTTATCATTTTTTATTTCAACCCTTAAGGAGGTTGAAGTAATGATGATAGAATTCTGAAAATTTGGTATGTTTTTACATGAAGTATTCAGGAGGTCGTGCAAAAATTTCATGACGATTAAGAAGCTATTTATTGAACAATTAACATTAACATGTTTCATAGGGACTCAACATCCTTAATCAGAAATTCCGTACGTACTTGTTTGCGACATGCAATTAGGAACATAACTTTTAAATTTGAAGTAAATCGAGTGATAATTGTTGAAGCTATTTGTCACGCCAATTAAAAAAAAGATGTTTCGAGAAGTTTCGAGTAGTCGGACATTTTGTACATCGAAAAAAAAAAAATTCAATGTTTTATCACATACATGAGTTTCCACAAACTGGAAAGTGCACCCTTAAGTGTTGTGCCTTGTTAGATCAATGTAAATGCACAAAAATATTGCGAATAATAAAAATAAAGAAATAAAAACCTCAAATAGAATTTTTCGCCGAATTTTTCGCCATTGCCACACGTGAAAAAAATTTATTGAAAAAATTATTTTTCGCAATAATTTTCACCGCATTTTTACGAATTATCTTTTTCGGGGATGTAAAGTGCACTATGGTGGGGAATTTAATAAGAGGAAAGATCCCGTACAATGGAATCTACGATAGAAAAAAAATACTCCTACGTATCTCTCTCTTCGTCTCTCTCTCTTGATCACTCTATACCTTCACGATCGTTCGAGCCTGGCCTACGAAACTCGATATTCCAGTGAGGCACACGCAGTCCCCTTGCGCGCGATCAACGATCGATAAGGTGGGATTCTATAATCGATGTTTAAACTCACTTACCTTTGGAGGAGTTTGTTCTTTTTTTCTTACGTCAACAGTTCGCGGCTAATAGTATATTAAAAAAATAAACACACAATATATCTGTTCCCAGAATCGTTCTTCCTCACGCGTCGTCCCCTTCAAGAAGCCTCGAGCCTATTAAAGATTTCCCCTCGATTTAATTGCAAAAAAAAACAAAAATATCCTAACCAGTCATTTTTTTGTCAACGTTAGTCGAACTAGTTCTGCGCTAGTCCACTGGATTATGTTCCCTGGAGAATATTTTTCTCCCGATGACAGAGACCTTCCTTATCACGTGCGAACACGTGGAAGGAGAGTTTGAGGGTGACGCCAACAGGTGGAGGTTTATGCATCTTAATCTTGTCGGATTGTCGAACTGCTTTGGGATAATTCTCCGAGAGCTTTTCATAATTCATTGATGACGTTGACGTTTGCATCGTTGGAATGCAACAAAAGTTAATCATTTTTTACAATTCAATTTTTTTTTGAACGATTAGGTAGTGCAAATCGCTCAAACGTTTCTACGTAATTTTGACAGCAATGCACGGCTTCAATTTGCAAAGAAAAAGACTTTGGATCGTGATAAAACTGAAAAAATAAAAAGTGGAAAAAAATATCGTTGCATTCAAACGATGCAAACTTCAACGTAATTTACATTGAATTTTTTTATTTTTCTTTAGAAAATCGCAACGATAAACTTCTACAAAAATAAGATATTTGGAAAAGTATCGTATGGAGAGTGCTCTGCAATTTTTGAGTGTACAAATATTTAATTATAATCGATTTAATATCGAAGAACCAGGCTGACCTGAACAGTGTTATCTAATATCAACAAATCAAACAGATTTCGTTAGTATCTTATATAACAGATTAATCTTGTATAAAGTATCTTATAAGGTATCAGATTAATTAACTTACAGATTAATCCGCTTGATTAATAAAGTATGAGATTAATTTACGTATTGAAGTATCTTTTATACCATATTTTGTTAGTATCTACTATAACAATTTAATAATAGAACAATAGCGAATTGTTCTATTATTAATCGAAGGAATTTCCGAAATAGAAGTGTTTTAAAAATGGCGCGTGTTCAAAGTGAGTCTACATCTTTTGCGAAAAGGGGACTTTTCCAATCATCAAATCGAAAGTATACATCGGAAAAAAATCTTTTGACCAAATACTATATATTTACATTTCAAGAAAGCCCCAAGAAATTTCAGAACAATCGATGCAGTCGTTTGTGAGATTTATTGCCCACCGACTTTACACACGTACTTTCGAGAAAATGAACTCTTTTTTTTTTACTTTCTTTACTTTTCTTTTTACTTTTTTTACTTTTACGCTTACGTGCCACACTTCGATATAGCAGCCTATAAATCTGTCAATTTTCATCCGTTCAGTTTGAAATTTTTAGGGAACAATTATAAAATGATAAGTTGTCAAAATCTATTGGTTTTGGAAAAGGTGATTTTTCGACTTTAAAAAATAAGCATAACCCCTTAAAAAATTTGTTGAGCAGGTCGATTTCAAGGCTTCCAAAGTACAACAGTAAAACTAAGGGATGCATTCTTTTGATCCGCTAACCATCAAATCTGCGTTATCTGGATCAGAAAATTCTTCTAAAGCTACGATCAATTTAAAAAAAAGCAATGAAAAAAGTACATTGATCTTAAAATGAATTCAAAGTATTTCATTAATAATAATCTGATTTGATTAATTTGATTTTATTAATTTGATTTGATTAATTTGATTTGATTACTTTGATTTGATTAACTTGATTTGATTAATTTGATTTGATTAATTTAATTTGATTAATTTGATTTGATTAATTTGATTTGATCAATTTGAATTGATTAATTCGATTTGATTAATTTGATTTAATTAATTCGATTTGATTAATTTTATTTAATTAATTTGATTTGATTAATTTTATTTGGTAAATTGGATTTGATTAATTTGATTTGATTAATTCGATTTGATTAATTTGATTTGATTAATTTGATTTGATTAATTTGATTTGATTAATTTAATTTGATTAATTTGATTTGATTAATGTGATTTGATTAATTTGATTTGATTAATTTGATTTGATTAATTCGATTTGATTAATTTGATTTGATTCATTTCATTTGATTGATTTGATTTGATTAATAATAATAATTTGATTAATATCAAAGTTCATTTGATTGATAAGAAAAAAAAAACACAGCCAGACCACGGTTTTTTTTTAATCGTCCCTTCACTATCACCAAACACTTTTTTCCCGCTTCAAGAAGCTCTGCAACCGAAAAGGAACCTAAAAAATCTGACATACCAATAAAACAAAAAGGTTCATATATAAATGTGTATTTTTCTTTCACTTATATTACATATAAAACAGTGCGGTAAAGATTTATCGTCGTATTCGTTTCGCGAAATTTCATTTCGACGTCACAAGAAGGCTGCGCTACAAAAAGTCGTACTACAAAATTCCCTCGTCCGTACATACGCCACGTCGCGTCACACGCGTCAACCCACACGTGCCTACGTGTACGTATACACGATAAATTAACAAGGGACTTCGAGGGAGATTCTATTGAATCTTTAATGATTTTTTTTTCTATTTTCTCGCGTTTTTTTTCCGAATTGTTCGGCACGTTCGAATCACGCAAAAAATACGTACTATTGCACACTAAATTTACCACAATGACGCACGAAAATTGCTCGTCCGCGAAAAAAAAGAAGTTTTTTGCACCATGCAAAATATTGAATAACAGGGAAACAATAGATGATACGAAACTCTGCATCGTTGTAAAGCAACGAATGTTTCGTTGTTCTATTTCACATATTTTTTTGCGTCGTCAATATTTCCATCTGTCCATTGTATTTTTTTTTGTTCGGTCGCCAATTGTTCGCCGAAAAGTTAATGAGAAGGACATTTACGAATTTTCATCGCCTAAAGCAGCAAACGAAATTTTCAGAAAGCAGCAAACGATATTTTCCGCAACATTGAAGAAATTATATATACTCCGACGGTGCAAACTTCAATATTGCAACATAGTCGTGTATACGATACGGACTGAGAAAAATGATGAAATTTGAGGAAAAATAAATGCAACGGTGCATTCTTGATTTCTTCACAACGCACCCACGCACTCACGCATTCAATATCACATTGTACAGCTACGTGTCCTTTCCCGCCTGAGGAGACTAGCTTAGGATTTTTTTCGTCGTTTCTTTTTTTTTAATCGTTTTCTCGCATTTTTTTCTGCCATCACACACTGTATGTACACTCTCCCATTGATTTCGCGTTTCGTTCAGGTCGTCACGAAAAGGTTCCCAGCACCCGTGAATCGGAAAAATTTTCCACGATCGTAAAAAAATTTTGGAAGCGAAAGCCAATCATTGGCTTTTGTAATTTTTACATTAGCGAAAAGTCAAAAGAAAAATAACTGCGCAATTTTGGAAAATATTATTTTTCAATAATAAATTATTGAAAATTAAAATTATTGAAAATATTGCTTTTGGTATTGATCTACTAATTTCGTTCGGAAGCTCGAAACGAGTCTTCCAACACCTTTGCACTTTCAATTTTTCGAGAGATGCCTTTCGTCCTGATAGGGTTCAAGGCAAATTAATACGAGACCATAGCAGCCTGCATTTCCATACCTAACTACATACTAGGTAAAGATGTATTTTTCACGACGACAAATGGAATGGAAATAACATTTTTTTAATCGCCCATTTTTTTTTCCAAACAGTTATAGGCTTTAAAAGTGACTCGAAAGATGATATCGAAGTTCGTCTCATTTGAACGCCAATGTAAACGTATTTATTTTAATTTCCAAAATATGCTTCCGACAAGTTCGATCTATGAAGATCACTCAAACGTTTCCATAATATTTTTCTTCAAATCTACCATATAACGTAGCAAGATTTTTGCGAAGAATAATGGTAACCGAAGGAAAAATAAATAAAATGAATTTCCTTTACATTCCAACGCTGCCAACGTCACCACCCTTTCAAACGTACGACGTCGAAGTTTGCTTCGTTACAATTTAAAAAAACAAATACTTTTTTTAATTGCTCAATTTTTGTCAGCCTTTTTGGGCTGGGATATTCGCTCAAACATTTCAACGTATTCTCATTAGAAATTAACGATTTTAATTCCCAACTAAAATCTTGGGATAGTGACAAAAGCAACGAAATAAAAAATGAAGCGAAAAAAATGTCGTTGCCATCCAACGATGCAAACTTCAACGTCATTTTTGAACGTTTATAAGCATCCTCAGCAGAAATGCCCAAAGAGAGCGTGCACAAAAAAAGTTGCATAACGATAAAAATGAAGAAATGGAGAAAAATAAAGAACCAAAAGGCAATAAAGAACAATTTTCGTTGCATTCCAACGATGCAAACTTCAACGCCATTATTATTGCTCTTACGTGCTTCTATCACGTGTTTTGCCTCTTTCTCTCAAAACAAACAAATTATATATATATATATATATATGTTTGTATTTATAGTCTTATTTATATATAACCTAAACAAAATAAATCCCACCTTAATAAAATATAGATATCAGCGCAACATATCAATCTCACCAAGCCCTTATCTTTCTCAGTCTACTATACACACACTCACATTTATCACGATCGTTGCGATAAAGGCATATAAAAAAAAGAAACTCCCGTTTATTTACAGCTATCTACAGGTTTTCGTAACATTAAAGAGACCCGAGTGACAGGGTACCCCAGCTCGAAAAAAAAATAACCACTGATACTCACTTGGGGCGATTGCTAAAATTTGATTGGATAACGAAGAAAAAAGATAACTAAAGTTTTACTCTGCACCACGTACGTGTTTGGTTGATGGCGTTGAAGTTCACATCGATCTAATGCAACGAAAGTCCGGCGATCTTTTTTTTTTTGTTTCTACACTTTCATAACAATCTGTCATTTTTTCTCCTGACGGGGATAATAAAAACCGTTTGGGTGATTTTCGTACCCTAAATCGGCAAAGTGTGAAAAAAACGAACACAAAATTGACTTTCGTTGCATTCGAACGATGCAAACTTCAACATCATGCTGGTATGGTACGTAGTAAAAGTTGTTTAATATATATAAGTGTATATATATTCAACAAATTCAAAATATAATTACACTTGTATATATATATATATATATATATATATGAGGCATTCCACGCCATTTCGCTCGGCCGTGACCATTTTTAATTAAAAAAAAAAATTTTATCATATAGTATGCTATGCAAGGAGTATTTTCACAATTTTTTAAATCTTTAACACATGTATTTCAGAAGTTACAATTTTTCGAAAAATCTGGATTTCAGAAAGTTCGGAAACGTTCTAACGCCGATATCTCTTATATTAATCGATATATCGAAAAATGTCTATAGATCGATTTTTTTCATATTTGTTCACACTTTCATAAAAAAAAAGGGAAAAAAATTTAATCATCGTTCTCAACATTTTTTCAGCGTGTAAAGTGAAAACTATTTCTTTTAACGATGATCGCCATTTTTTTTTTGTTCCAAAAAATTCTCTGTAACAATATCATGGATTATATGAATTTTAACGCTAGTCCCAATGTGGGCCCATTTTTTCTAGTATTTTTTTTTATACATTCAACTTTTTTCACGAAAATTTCGAGTGCTTCGTATGAATTACCAATAATTTTTATTACTAATAATAGTCGTAAGTAATAACGATTGTACTTATTTACGATTAGTAATTGTAGTGATAATTTTACCATTAGTAGCCCGATCTAATACGTTGAAGAATTATTTTTCGCTTGTCAAGTGCAGGCGTGATTTTTCTTAAAAATTGTACGAAAACATAAAAAAAAATATTGCGAATACGATAAATATGATTCATACGAAACACTCGAAATTTTCGTTAAAAAAATGGAATTTATTTTAAAAAAAATGGGCCCACAATGTGACAAGTGTTAAAATTCATATAATTCGTCATATGATTTTAGAGAATTTTTTGCAGAAAAAAATTGCAATCATCTTTAAAAAAAATAGTTTTCACTTTACACGCTAAAAAAATGGTGACAATGATTTCAAATTTTTTTCCTTCTTTTTACGAAAGTGTAAATTAATATAAAAAAATCGATCTATAGACATTTTTCGATATATCGATTAATTTAAGAGAACGTTAGAACATTTCCGAACTTTCTGCAATCCAGATTTTTCGAAAAATTGTAACTACTCAAATAAATGCGATAAAAATTTAAAAATAGTGAAAATACTCCTTGCATAGCATACTATTTTATTTTTAAAAATCAAAAGAATTAAAAATGGTCAGGGTCACGGCCGAGCTAAATGTCGTGGCCTCATTTATATATAAGTGTATATATATTCAATATATATAAGTGTATATATGTTCAACACATATGTGTGTGTGTGTGTGTTGATGTACATGTTCGTGGTAAGCGAAGTTAAATGATAAATAACGAAACGTCACGTAGAGTGCAGAACTGTTGGAAAACAAGTAGCACAGAAATGTTCAACCCGTCACCTACTACCGTCCAATACTTCACTTTGTGTTCGACGAGTATCATTTTCAAATTTTCAAATTTTCTCACTCCGTTTCTCACTTCCCCCCGGCCCTTTTCTCTTTTCGCTTACCCCTTCGCCTTTTTCGCGACAAACGCATACGTGCATTTTTTTTTTTTGAGGTTAACATCGTTCGCGTCGTTGTGGAATTTATTATTCGTAATGGAGAGAAGGACGGAGTGGCACGGGGGGAGTGGGGAGTGAGCAAGAGAGGGACAGAAAGGGCGAGGGTTCGAAGAATGTAACTATCATCTGTGCGAACAGTTTGCCACGTGAGGAAACAGCAGACAGTGGATGGATTTGAACCTGCAACAGGGCAAATGCATACACACGCGTTTAGACAATGACAAATTGATAACGCCACTTGCTGCGAGCGAGAAAAATTATTGAAAAAGCCAAGCAATTGGTGCGAGTACGAAAAGCTGTAAACACGTAACGTTTTCTTGGACGCACAACATGAGCATATTGAGTAGCGATGTATTAAGGATGTTGAGTCCCGAATCGCAGATGATGATAAAATTCTGAAAATTTGGTATGTTTTTGTATGAAGTATTTCAGAGGTCGTGTAAAAATTTCACGACACTTAGGAAGCTCGTTATTGAACAATTAACATTCACAAATTAAATGTTGTTTTATGGAAACTGATGTAACTTTGCAATAAGTTTTTTTTTTGACCTCTCAATTTTATAATATCTACAATATACTGAAAGCAACGGAAACAAAACGAAGTTTATTGATACATTTTTTTTTATTTCTTTTAAAAATTGTTCTTAACAAAATGTTCATTTTTTAATAACGAGCTTCCTAATCGTCGTGAAATTTTAACACGACCTCTTAAATACTTCATACAAAAACATACGAAATTTTCCGAATTTTCTTATCATTTTTTATTTCAACCCTTAAGGAGGTTGAAGTAATGATGATAGAATTCTGAAAATTTGGTATGTTTTTACATGAAGTATTCAGGAGGTCGTGTAAAAATTTCATGACGATTAAGAAGTTATTTATTGAACAATCAACATTAACATGTTTCATAGGGACTCAACATCCTTAAACTTTCGTGGTCGACAGAAGAATTAAAAAATATTCAGGTTCCGGGGCCCAATTTTTTTTTTTGGCGAATTTAGAGCTACGAAATATTTTCAACGTTTTTTCAGGATCCTTATTAGGAATATTCAGCCTAAATATGTGAAAAAATATTGTAGATGATAATGAAAGGTAGGCGTTACAAAAATTGAAGGCACTTTTGGTTGCAACCCAACGATGCGAACTTCAACATCGTACGAATGAGAAGTTATGCATGGAAAATTATACGGATCGAGCCGAATTTGAAAAACCAAAATTGAAGTCAAAGAAAAATACAAATGAGCCAGTTTAAAAAAAAAATTATATTCTTCAGTAAAATTGTTCGATTTATTCGAATTAATTGATTTTTTTCGGTATTTTCGATAAAAATTCGTGAGTGATACTCACGAGATGTCGTAAGTTGAGGAAAAAATAATTGCATGTGGTAAAATTATGAGAATCGTATTTTATTATTATTATTATTATTATAGTGATTAAGATTGTTGTTCGTATCTAAATTGTATTGCTGTGTATAAAAAAATGATTTGTTTATTATTTTTTTAGTCACTACGATTATCTCAATGCCTCTTGTTCATCAAAAATCAATTTATATTATATTACTATCGACGTATTGACTGTTCTTCGTATTTAGGGAAAAAACGTTCAAACAGTGCACCGAAAAATTCATCTAAGAATACAGCACAAAAGTGGAAACAGTGTTGATGTTTACCATCGAGGGTTGAAAAAAATATTTTTCCGCGATGTGCACGTAGTAATTTCAGAACCAGTCTTTATCGTCCGAACTGTCAATGGCTAACGGTGGACTGAATAATCGGCGCAAAGTTTTTGAAGAGAGAGCGTCTAGAGGGAGTACGAGATCTATAGAAATGTATATAATGATTTTGCGAAATTACCTCTTCGGATCGTCCTTGGGATCGAAACCGTCGATCTTTACGACGTTCAACTCGTCCCTCGGGCCCTTCGAGTAGCTGAACGATACCTGGAAACGGAACAAGAAAAATATCGTTCCTCTAGACAACGGGGAAGCAAAAAAAAAAAACCTAACACATCCGACTCCTGTAGCACGATTCTTGCGAGTAACTTTTCTCTCTACTCGATAAATGTCGTAGTTCAAAAATTAAAAATTAAAAATACGATAATTAAAAATATGCCGATTTTCATGAATTTTTTTTTAAAGGAATGATTTCTTCACTACTTTTGAGACTTAGCGTATGTTTTATCACTACTTTTGGCTGTTAGATGGTATTATTTTTTTCATTAATCTTTGATAATGACGGAGGTGACGTATAGCTAAAAAACTAATCGACCGATCCTGACGAAATTTGGTATAAATCTTTCTACCCTTATTATCTAAAACATGACTGTTCATGAAAAATAAAAAAAAAGTAATTTTATTGGAAAATGTAACGATTTATTTTTGAAAAATTGGTTTTTATTTTCAAAACTCACCGTTTCATCGATTTTCAATGACGTTGAAGTTTGCATCGTTGAAATGCAACGAAAACCTTTATTGTGAACCAATTTTTTTTGGTCGATTGAGGTCGTGAAAATCGTTGGCACATTTCTACGTGATATTCATAGAAATTCACGACTTCAATTTGCAAACGAAGAAACTTTGGGTCACGATAAAAATGAAGAAATAAAAAATGGAAAAGGAATATCGTTGCACTCCAAGGATGCAAACTTCAACGTCATGATTTTCAACGTTTCTCACTTTTCCTTGGATCATATTCTGCGTATGAGTGTTATGAAAGAAAAATCTTCGTTGCTTTTTTTTTCAGATTGATTCAGTGCCATCCATCATTTTTAAAGATTAATTTTAAAATTCAAATACCATGTTACAGCCAAAAGTAGTAATAAAAAATGGTGAAGAAATCTTTCCTTTTAAAAAGAAAATCATGAAAACCAGCAATTTTTTCCTCGACTAGAGGTATGTCCCCCCTTAAGGATGTATAAAGATCGCACGTATTGAAGACTCGACTTGACGTTGCACACCTAATGATAAAAAAAAGCGAATCGTCTTTTTCAGCAAGCTTTGAGAATATTTTCACCTACAAAAATCCTCATACTTCGAATGAAAACTTAAATTTAAAGGGCCACGTATTTCAGGAGGTACCTCATTGTCATTTACAAAGATGAAATTCGAAAAACAGAAACCAATTTGGCATTCGCTTTAAAGTTCTTTTTAAAAAATGTAAAAAAACGTTCGACATTTTCGATAATTTTTCGCTCGAAAACACAAAAGTGACCCCGAGGACCCCAAATCGATGGTCAGCAGAAAAAAGTAGTCTCACCTGTTCGTGAAAGGTGTCTCTGTTGAGAAACTTCATTGGCTCGAGATGAGAATGAAACTGTTCCACCACTGTGAGTTGTTTCTTGAGTAAATACTCAATAATGTATCCCATCGTTACGTCGTCAGGAAGCCTTATACGATCGCCCACGGTTATGAACTTTCCGCCTCTGAAAAAAAAAGAAAAAAACTTGATCCGGCGAATTTTTAATTGTATGTGATTGAAAAAAAAAATACCTCGCCGTATTCCAGATCAAAAAGTATATATTAAGAAGCGAATTGAAGAACCGGATGGCTCGTCAATTAAGACGATTTCGTGAAGCCTACGAAGATAAATAGTACCGACACTGAGCACCTCTGAAAAAGAATATTACTCCATTCTGACAATGATGCATCACTTTGTACATCACAGAGTCGGTTAAAAAACTGCCTCGTATAAAAAGAAAATATTTTTGTATAAATCGTACCACACGTCAAACGATTCGAGACTTATTCAGATTACATTTATAGATCGTTCGTTGCTTTTGATCGATGTAATGATGGTGGGAGTAATCACCTTAAAAAAATTCGAAAGCACCCACGAGAAATATGACGATGGGGCAATGAGAGCTAAATGAGCCCGCTTCGGGAGCGATATTATTATTATTACTATCAATACTAGAACCATTTAGTATATATTATTATATACTTTATATTGCTACGTGATGTATAAATGATATTAATATTAAACGTACGTATAAATGATATGAATATGTAAAATATTGTTATTTTATGATTATTATTAGTATTTTTGTACCTACACCACCTTGAATGAAAAAGAGATTTGAAAAATCGAATGTCAATTGATCAGTTCACTTTTTCCAAAAATCTGTCGTCACCGTACAAAAGTTGAACACATGCTCAAAGTCACCCAAAAATCATTCCATTCTATTATCCACTATAATATCCAATACATGTACGCTGACAGCTCGTTAAAATATTTTTGACATGTTAATATCAGGATATTCGAAAATGAGCAATTCAAATAGTCGGGAACGACACAGGACGGACGCCGACAACACCGTGTGTATGTCGATACGCATTTCACTACCTCGTGTAATGCAGTATCTATTTTTGCAAATTAAGTAAGTGGCGAAAAAACTATTCAATGAAAAAAATAATACAGTATAAGTAGTAATTGTACATTATTTATATATTTTATTGCATTTTCATATTATTTCCATATATCAATGGCTTTGATGTCTGCATCGTCGAAATGCGCCGAAAACTCGGTTTCGATTATAGTGATTTCGTATTTTTATTGTTATCGCATTTGTAGCGTACGTAAAATGTTAAAGTTTGCATCGTAGTAAACGCAACGAAAATTCATTTTAATTTTTTTATTGTCTCGTTTTCATTGTCATAAAAAATGTTCCTTATATATTTAGGCTGAAGATCTCCAATAAAAGGATCCTAAAAAAAGTTTCAGCGATTTTGAGGGCCTTAATTTGCGAAAAAAAAATTGTGCTACGGAACTTTTATTGCGTTTCAACGATGCAAACTTCAATATCAGGCGTACGCATGCTAAGAAAGAAAAATTGTACGAGTGAAGATTGGACGTAGGTATGGTGATGAAAAAAATTTGGCCGAGTGAAAAGAGTCAGTCTTAAACTTCAACGTTATATTTTTTTCCTCATTTTTCGAATCCTTAAGGGTATTGTAGAACGTTTCATCCATACGGTATAAAAATTCGATCCTATACCATTGACCGATCCGGAGTAAAGAGACCGCGATAACGAAGAAAAAAATGGGTCTTCGGGAGAGCCCACAATTTTGAGTGTAAAACATTTCGAGCTCGCGCGTCCTCTTTTAAATTACCCGGGACGACCGCAAGGACGTGATTACCGCGGAGAACAAAATTGACGCTTGAACACGCTCCTTAAGTCCCTTCCCCCGGCCTCGCCCTTTTCGCCAAGACCCCGAACACACGCTCGGTAATCGGTGTATGAATAAATTGAAGAAATTTTCGAGATACACCACGGGTAATACGTCGTTGTTGGGCCAGAATGGCAAAGGGACGGAGAGGAAGAGACAAAAGTAAGATGAAATTAGGCGGAAAGGTATCTCGTTTCAAAACGCGTAAAAACGTAAGGGAGCCTCCTTGCTCCTGAGAATAATATTTAATGCCACCTGACAAAGTAAAAAATGGTATTGAAATTTGCGTCGTTGAAATGCAACGAAAAACGCTTCTTCTAAAGATATATTTGTTTTTGTCCAAATTGTTATTCGCCAAGTCTCCAAGGAACCGGAAATAGTGAGCTGACAAGTGTGAGGGGAAAACTGAAAAGGCCAGGATCGTAAAGGGCCGAATTTTATTTAACGGGCTACATCTACTTAGGTGGGTGGAAAAAATGCATTTTCCAAAAATACTTTTATTTTATAGTATCACGTTTTAGCTATAGGGGAAAGGTGGACGAGTTGATTCCATGAGGTAAGATGATCATTTTCAATAACGACGAAACTATTAACGCTATCTAGTGGTATTCTTTAGTAAAACTAGCACCCGGCACTCCTCGCGTTAGTCAATTCATGATGGCGGTGTGAGCGACGCGCTTGTTTTAAGGGGAAAAAATACAAATTGTTACCTGCTTAAAGGTCGTTGAAAAACTCACTTTGTTGAAATCGATAGTCATTGTTTAATAGTTACGTAAAAATTACGACTTTTTGCATGGATTTTGTATGCTCAAGTTTCAAATCGTCGCGTCTGTTAAAAAAAATGATTTAAAAAATCGACGATGGTCAACGACTCGTAATTATTATTAAATTGGATGGCCCCTTTGATTCTTACATTTCAGATGGATCTTTTAATCTGGAGGGTGCCCACCGCCAAACGTCGCGAAAAAATTTTCATCATCTACCGGCGGCCTTATTTTTTTTGTTTTTTCTACATTTTTTGGTGATTCTTTTAAAGCTCTCAATACATTTCTGTTAAGATATACGCGTTTCTTTTTCACCAACCGCACCCCAGAAAAAGAAATTATAATTTGGCTATTTTTTTCGAGCCTGTATGTAGATGTAGCCCCTTCAAAAGAAAATAACTTTTCAGCGACGCAAACTTGAACGTCGTGAATGAAAAAACCTGCAGCACCACACGTAATACGAGATTTTCTGCTCACAAGATAGCACTTGTAACATGGGCTGTCAGAAATTGCGGTTTAAGATTCTTGCCTCATTAACCATACGAATATACATATATACAACCAATAAACGAAAAACAATAAACAAAATAATAATTCTAGTGTCGAGAAACTCGAATACGACAAATTCTAAGAGCATCAAGCAGGAGCTTCACTGGTGGGAGTTCCCTCGAGAAGCGAGAAATATGGGGTACAAAAAGATTTGTGGTATCGGGGTTTAAAGTTTTATCGCAGATAGGGATGAATAATTCATCGGAGAAAAGAATAGAAACACGTGCGAATGCGAATCTTTATGGATACGATGTACTGTCCGAAGAGGTACATTTTTCAGCAGTGAAAATCGATACAGGCGAGTGAGCGATGAAATGAGAAGGGCAGAAAGCGTATCGAATAAACAGGAGCAAGGGTGATTGGATACATCGGAGGGCAGTGTAGTTTTCGCTGAGATTAGTTGGTGCGGTTACTCTGGTTGGTGCAAACGTTGCAAGACATGATGTCCATTATCTTCGTATCGTACACCCTACCATCGAAAAGTATGAGTACACTCCAGAAATGTTTCATTAAGGGGTTCGTTTGGGTTAAGCGAAAATGACGGTGAAAATGACGAATATTCGTTCACCACTTGAGGCAACTTAAATTGAAGGGAAAGGTCCAACGTAAACGTTGACTTAAAATTTGGTGCACTCGTTCGGTGTGATAGTGGTTTAGTCTTGAACGACGTTTTTTTTTCTTAACATATTTTTTCATTAGTTATTAACAATATTAATGTCATTTTCCTTGAAAAATCGAAATAAAAATTGGATTTCTGTTTTAGGGAGCAAAATATCACATCAAAAAAAGCTTCGTCAAGTCCTAGGCAATGTTATCTATTTAGAGAAAAAAAACTCGTGTTTTCGGTTTAGATCAACCCAGGTGGCTAAAATCAAGTACACCGTTGAGCCCCCGCGTTGTAAGGTCCTTCATGAGATTGTTTATAACTTTTTTAATTATTCATCTTTTTCTATGAAATTTGTTACACAACTTTGTTAATGTATATATAAATAAATGTCCAAACGATTTTTCAATCATCTTACTTATTCCTTCAAAATTAATTTTTTTTCCAAAAACTTCGGTTTTTGGGTCGCCGCCGTAGCCTAACGCCTTGAAGGTCGTTTCGGATCTTTTTTACGCAATCAGTGTTTTCGTTCCAGTGGGTACATTGAGGCAAGAAGTCTACGGTATTTGTAACAAGTGCCAAAATGACAGAGTAGTAAAACTAACTGTAGTTAGTTAAGGCCTTAAGCCACTCTAGAGGCCGAAAAAATACGCTATTTGGAGATTTTTTTTTTTCAGAAAAACTACCAAATAAATCGAGATTACAAAAAGGGTGTTTATAATACATATCAGTGACTGTAGACAATAATTCTATTGAAGCGATTACTTTCAAAATGGCGGTTGTGCAGCGTTTTTGCGATGACGTCTCCGTTTGACGTTGGCCGGAAACATAACTCAGACAATTTTCAACCGATTCACTTGAAATGTTGAATATATCTTGAAAAATACGTTGTCTATGGAAGTACGTAGGATTTTTTAAATATTGCATAGTCCATTTGTTATTAACAATTATCTGACGATTTTTTAGGCAAATTTTTCACTTTCCACTTTAGAAGTGCGCCATTTGGCCAAAAATCAATATATCGAAAAAATCCTACGTATTTCTATAGCACTTATTATATATAATCGAAAAAAATTCATTGGCTCATTATAATTCAAATATTACAGGAGCTGTTTGTCCGGCCGTGGAGCCTGGAAAAACGGAGACGTCATCGCAAAGATGCTGCACAGCCGCCATTTTGAAATTAATCGCGTCGAAAAAATTATTGTATACAGTCACTGATATGTATGATAAACAACCGTTTGTGTAATCTCGATTTATTTCGTAGTTTTTCTGGGAAAAAAAATCCCCAAGAAGCATATTTTTCAGCCTCTAGAGTGGCCTTAAGGATGTTGAGTCCCTATGAAACAGGTTAATGTTAATTGTTCAATAAATAGCTTCTTAATCGTCATGAAATTTTTACACGACCTCCTGAATACTTCATGTAAAAACATACCAAATTTTCAGAATTCTATCATCATTACTTCAACCTCCTTAAGGGTTGAAATAAAAAATGATAAGAAAATTCTGAAAATTTGGTATGTTTTTGTATGAAGTATTTAAGAGGTCGTGTTAAAATTTCACGACGATTAGGAAGCTCGTTATTAAAAAATTAACATTTTGTTAAGAACAATTTTTAAAAGAAATTTAAAAAAATTTATCAATAAACTTCGTTTCGTTTCCGTTGCTTTCAGTATATTGTAGATATTATAAAATTGAGAGGTCAAAAAAAAAACTTATTGCAAAGTTACATCAGTTTCCATAAAACAACATTTAATTTGTGAATGTTAATTGTTCAATAACGAGCTTCCTAATTGTCGTGAAATTTTTACACGACCTCTGAAATACTTCATACAAAAACATACCAAATTTTCAGAATTTTATCATCATTTGCGATTTGGGACTCAACATCCTTAAGTAGCAGGGCAATCATAATATGGCTGTCGCAACTATAACACCATTGTCCTGCCGATGAGCTGCAGTCAGTTTTACCGCACCATCTTTTATCATGAGTGCTTGGAAATAACCACGGACTTTCCTCTCGTCGCCCTCTATGCTTCTTCACGTGGCAAATTCTCGAGATTTTCCACCGGCTAAAGCAACGACACCCACTTTGTTTGCGTCGTAAACTGCATAGGTGAAAAGCCCTCATTTATCGTAGTTCTCAGCCCAACCTCGTCCCCACCCGCGCCCCTTGTGCCTCCGCGTTTACATTGCGTCTTACGTTTGTTGCAGCCAATTTGTCTGCACAAGCCATGAATTCTCCACTTTGCCCTGAGACTACCGAGTTGCTCCGAAGTACACTACAAATGAAACTACGCTCGGAAGACTTTATGTGCAGACTTTCAGACCACGTGGCGACGGGAAAAGTGTTCCAAAATACTCTCGTTGGTGTTGAATTACAGACGATTTCTATGATAACAGGTATGCAATGACGTTGAGGTTTGCGTCGTTGCGATGCAATGAAAATTATTTATTTTTCCAAATATTCTTCGGCAGATTTGAGCCGCGGAATTCACACAAACATTTTTAGGATTCTTATTTAACAATCTACATCAGCAAAATGATTTTGGATAATAATGGTAATTGAAAGGTATTTTCGTTGCATTCCAAAGATGCAAACTTCAACCTCATAGTATGCAAGTTAACCAGTTTCCCGAGTAACCCAAACGCATTGGATGTGTGGCACATTACACCCCACGTGGTTCCACAGAACGAAACAAAAAAAAATGTTGTTAATTATTGAAAGTTAAAGAGCCTGTCTGTACATTTTTTGTTTCAGCCTGAACTTAAAACAGTATTGTTGTCTAGAGATTTGAAGAAAAAAATCGTGTTTTTTCATTTGTTTTTATTATTCTGCAGACCTTTGTGGATACGTCTGGGAAAAATATTTAATGATACCCATGAAATTATCCGATTTATACAAATTATGAAGAGTGCGCTCGGGGAGCGGAGGCTGCAAACGCGTTTTATTCGAAACTATGCTTTTCAAATCGACAACCACGATATATCGATAACCAATTGGCCGATTGAGCTGCACCTTCAGTAGAGTGTTTTTCAACGTTGGCAGCAGAATTGAGTCGGAATAATTTTTTATATTTTTATACAACTCGTATAATGCTCAGAAAAATGGGAATAATTGATAATCAAAGTTTAACATGCTACCATGTTGTAAATTTCTTTTTTGCTGAATCTGATACTAAACGTAATAATTCTTTTACAGATTAAGAATCCGTTTGGCTTTTTTTCAGATTCATGCAACGTCCACAACGTTCACTACGTCCACAACGTTCACAACGTCCACAAAATCGAACGCAATGAAGCTACGTAATTTTCACTTATTGGACCATAAACCCATTTTTCTCGAAATGAAATGGTTTTAGACAAAAATTGTACAGAACCCAAAGGCTCAATATTTTCATAGACTACAACTTTTGTAGGAAACATTTTTCTCCAAAATGAATATTTACTAAAATAAAACAGAAAAACTGTTTAAAAAATCAGTTTTCGTGAGTGTTGACCTTGAAAATCAAATTTGCGGATATTTTCAATATGATATTCGTGATCAGCGAGTCGAAATACATAGGTACACGAAATTCAAAATTAATCGGAGGTATGGGCTTTTCGAAACATTATCCCTTGAGTCTCTTGATAACCTCAGTATATAAGCCCCAATAAGATATGACCCTGAAATCCATTCCCGACAAACACATGAACCACATTTCTGATATAGCCGCGAGCGGCGCCGCGGGCAAAAGCTAGTCATGAATAATTGCGTGCTCTCCGGACAAGTCGACTTTTCGCAGAAAGTTTCACACATGACACATATGTAGATACGGCACAATTCCGTAAAGTGCCGCGAGTTTCCTAATTAAGTATGGAATGCGAGGTGGATCGTGCCGATACGATAAGGTTTATATACGTTGGCAAACGAAACTCGCGGTCCATCGAAGATGCCGCGACTACTTTCGCGCCCGAGAGATCGGCCGCGCCAGTGAGACGGGGCGCGATAGGATTTCCTACATCTGTTGGAACTGCGCTGATATATACGAGTATATATATATATATATATATAAACGTGTATACGTGCGCGAAATTAATTGATACACGCCGACAAGAGAGACGGAGACGAAGAGTGTATGGGCGTATATGGGTGAGGCTAATACGACCATAGGTCCCTGTGAATAAACATTGTAGAAATACGTTCCACAAACAAGTGTATTCGAGTACACGCATACACACGCGCATAGATGGATTTTTTTTCGCGTTTGTATTTGCTCTCGGAGTATGGACGAGCTCGTTCGAATTGCTGGCACTGGTGCGCCTGGCACGTTCGGTTAACTCCAGGATATAAATGCGAACGCGGTTGTTTTAACGACGCTAAAGCGGTTACCGATTTACTATACCGAAAGCCATTTCGCGGCAATGCCGGGCAGATGAGATGCCCGTGATTCTCCCTCTCCCTTGTCTCTCCTTCTCTCTTTCTCTCCCTCTCTTTGGCTCTCGCTGTTTCCCTCTCGCGCCAACAGCTCCACTATTCAGCGGCAGGTGTATCGCGCGCTTAATATATTCCATACGGCTGTAGCGAGACAGCCAACAACCAGCAGCCCAACGGAGCCATCCCCGATGCGTCGAATACATTTTCAATCGGGATCGGTATGACGTGAAGAAACGAAAAATGGACAACCACCTATACAATGAATGCGTTCTCGGGTTGCCTTTGTCGATGGAACGGAAAAAAAAACACTGGCAGGTGAATAAAACGAGGTTGTCGGCATTGCCCGTCATTTTTCGCGATATTCGCATCGTTGGAATGCAGTGAAAGCAAATGTTTCCGGTTGTCGAAATTTGGTTGGTAAATTTGAACTAGGAATATTACTAGAAGGTTCCAAATCTGCCGATGACGTGAACCAGCTAAATCTGCACGAAATATTTTTGCTCATAACGGAAGGACTGAACTGAAAACAACAAATAATTAAGAACTTTTGTTGTCCAACGATGCGAGGCTGATCCGCGTCAAGATCAACCTCAACCCAACAAATGTACTACTACTCGATATCAATCTCATAAGCCCAACGAATCTACTATAGGTCTATATCAGCCCAAAACCAACCGATCTGACCAACAAACTCATTGATAAATGGAAGCATCGAAGATGCCTTGCTGATGCTTACCAGTCTAATACATGCAAGCATCAATGCTGCTTTGCTAATGCTTAGCGGTCTGATACATGCGAGCATCAAATATGCTTTGCTGATGCTTAGCAATCTGATACATGCAAGCATCAATGCTGCTTTGCAAATGCTTAGCGGCCTGATACATGCGAGCATCAAAGATGCTTTGCTGATGCGTAGCGGTCTGATACATGCAAGCATCAAAGATGCTTTGCTGATGCTTAGCAATCTGATACATGCAAGCATCAATGCTGCTTTGCAAATGCTTAGCGGCCTGATACATGCGAGCATCGAAGATGCTTTGCTGATGCTTATCAGTCTGATACATGCAAGCATCAATGCTGCTTTGCTAATGCTTAGCGGTCTGATACATGCGAGCATCAAAGATGCTTTGCTGATGCTTAGCAATCTGATACATGCAAGCATCAATGCTGCTTTGCAAATGCTTAGCGGCCTGATACATGCGAGCATCAAAGATGCTTTGCTGATGCTTATCCGTCTGATACATGTAAGCATCAATGCTGCTTTGCTAATGCTTAGCGGTCTGATACATGCCAGCATCAGAGATGCTTTGCTGATACTTATCAGTCGGATACATGCGAGCGTCAAAGATGCTTTGCTGAGGCTCATCACTCTCATACATGCAGCCACCAAAGATGCTTTGCTGATGCTTAGCGGTCTTATACATGCAAACATCAAAGATGCTTTACTAATGCTTAGCAATCAGATACATACAAGCATCAAAGATGCTTCGCTGATACTTATCAGTCGGATACATGCTAGCATCAAGGATGCTTTAGTGATCCTTATCAGTCTGATAAGCCCATCGAATCTACTACCGGTCAATATGGACCCAAACCCAAGATAATCTGGGCAACACACTGGCACTTGACCATCCTGACAATCGGCGAAGGCATAATTACCGTATGAAATAGTAGATCCTGAAAATCGATATGGATCGATAAACAGCTTATCGACACCCGGAAACGAGTGTTTCGACCATCGATGGAGACACAGCTTGTTACCAATACATAAACTTAAGCAAAAATCATATTGATTGATACGCGACCGTCTGACACTTGGAAAGCGCAAGATTGATGGATGGAGCGATGTTGCAAGGCGTTCTCGGGAAAGCCGAGCAGTGAGCGGACTCCTCTCGTCATATGCCGTTTTTTTTTGTTGATTCGTTTAACAAGGTTGCTACACGGTCATGCAGTATCGTGAGAAAAATCGATCGTGCTTTCTCTGCCGCACCATCACTCGCTTGCGCGTTTCAGCGAGTCGTATCCACTACGATACTCTGGAGCCTCAAATTCCAAGGAAATTGATCGTGAGAAAGAGGGAATGACAGAACGAACAGACAAAGAGAGAGAGAATCAGCCCAATAAGACAAAAAGATGGCACGCAAAGGGTGGACAAGTCAAGTAGGTGAAGAAAGGGCGCGAAAACGCGGTATCGAACGTTTGGTGAACATAAATCCAGCCAATTAGGGGACCAACAGGTAGTCACAACTTTGAGAGCATCCATCGACGGTGTATCCTTCTCTCGGATTTCACCCGTACGATACTGCCCGTACGAATACACACACACATAGGATTGTCAGAACCATACGTTGTCCTTGGGAAGTCAGATATATATCTTGAAGACATGCCGCCATCGGACATTTTTCAACTACCCAGCGCAAACGACTTCAAACCGTCCTCGTGATGCAGCCCGAACGCTTCCGCGAAAGAATCACAAATTGTGGCAAACAAACGAAAATAATGAATTTATCAGCGTAAAAACTTGCAATCTTCCTTTTTAGGTAATTCTTTACCCAAAACATTAACAAGCCAAACATGTCAATTGCACTTGTATTTCGCAAGGTAATATCCATCATATGCAATTCGCACCATCATTCCGTTATTGTTTGCTCTCAAAGCAATTTTGTCTACCAAACCGGACGGCCATAAGAAGCTACATTAATCGACCGAAAATTAGGTCTCCAATGTATCGATCATCATCTTTCATTGTAAGGTGAATAAAAACTGAAAAATATTCTGGAAACTGCAATTACTGATGACGAGTATGTGACAAGATTCTGGGAAAAAGACTAAATGTACTATTAGAAACCAGGCGGCCGTCAGAGTGATACACGTTAAATGATAAAACCCAGATAACAGCAGTGTCCATCGAGTTATTCGTTGTGATACGACAGTGAGTGAGGATCGTTGATTCTTGCCTGGGAGAGCGTTCTCCCAGGAGCTTCGTTTAATTAACGAGTATATCCATTAACAAGACGATTAATCGTGTCCCTGCGGAGATCCGCAGTGAACGGAACGTCGTTACCTATGCTTCGGCGGACTCGAACTTGAGCCCCCTGTGGACTTCCTTGTAAACTAAATGGCTTTATTCCTCTGGACTTGTGGCCCTCAAGGCAGAGGGGAGGAGAAAGGGCTAGGGACGAACACGAGAGGGACAAAGAGAGAAACGAGGCTCCGTTACGGTTGAATTTCTACGGTAATCACAAGACTGACAAGTGACACGCAGTAGGAGCCATCGGGAGGACATTGGCGAGACGTTTCGAAGAAACGAGCCTACGATCATGGCCTTGTTTGATTATGCAAATAAATTCTACACAATTTGGAATAATGATCGTTGTTTCAGCAATCAATGGCCTATTTACATATGTTCGTTGCAATTGCAACATAGTGAATGAGTTCGGCTATCAGTGATAAAGTATCCTCGTTGTTGGCGCAATCTAGAAGAATACGAAAGTACCCAAGTACACGACCTCAAACCCATAATTTAAGTCAGCACATTTCTCTATACCAAATCGCCTCCCGGTCGATTTAATCTGGCATTTTTTTATGGCGCATCAAAATCACACATGCGGTTAACATCCAAATCTGGAAACAGTCTTCACAACGCTGAATTAGGGGCATCGATGAATAGTCGAATGAGAAAAACTGCAGGTAGGTTCTGGAGAAGGTTGAAGATGATGCGAAAGGGGAGGATTAGTAGCTGTGATATATATATATATACATATAAGAGTAGTGAGGCATTCGTCGCAGCACAGAAATAATGGCTTTCGATAAGAATACCCGAACCATCTCCAACCCCCCAAAATAACGATGACTTCCAGCGTCGGAATTGCTGACAGAAGAGGTTTGCCCTGACAGGGGAACCCGGGGTAAGAGGTGATATCCTCTTCCCCCTTTCTCGTGGGCTCCTCAGGCGGAATGACGTCAAGAAATTTTCACCGCGCCAATTAGAGGTCCGCGGATAAGAAATAAATAGTCTAGTGCGCTTAATTAACATTTTCTGTTACGATTGGGGTCCGTTGTGTCCCCGTTCGTTGCCTCCTCATTCGTTTTCGCATCGCGGTTTCCTCTGCCGTGGGACGCACTCATTAGCGAATACCACAATCGGTTTCTCGTTCTCCCGCGCTCTCGCACAAACACATACACACACACACACACACAGACATGTGCACGTAGTATCCCACTTAGAAGTTGCGCGTCCTTGTACCTTGCCGCATCGCTGAAACTCGACGAGTTCTCCTGGTTGGTCCTCCCAACGTTTCAGCCAAAATGGCAAACACAAAGCTCACTCAATGTGGCTATCGCAGGGGCCTTCCTGTGGCCTTTTTTAATTGGACAGATTAGTCCCGAAATCGCGCGCGTCCACCCTGCTCCATTCTCTCGCATCCACCTAACAAACAGTGGACGTTCCACTATCGAAATTTCACCCTTCATGTTGGATCTTCCCCTTGGCCGTTGTTTTCAAAGGACCGTAATCAACAACCACCACAACTATGGCATCCATTCCGTTACAGAGCTACAGCGACAAGCTTTTTCATTCGTCCTTCAACTTCAAGCTCGTTCTGTGTTTTTTGTTCGTGTTTCTTTCTGCTTAACTGATTCCCACCGCCGTCACCCCAACCCCCTCACCCTTGGCGACTCTTCCCCTCGCGAATTCGCAACTGGTGTAGCTGAACATCCTTGTGACGTGTCTTTCTCTGGCTCGCCACGTTCGGTGGTATCTTCTTGAGTGAACGGCCGTTGCTCACCCATCGGCCAATTGGCCTTTCGGCTTTTCTAACACAGAGACGCCGAAGCGGATCAGAAGAAGAGATGCGGCAGGGTAGCCGCGGTGGGTTTCGAAGGAAAAGACGACGACGACGACGACGACGATGGCGAAACACCGCGAATATCGGTCTCGTTAAAATACCTAGCGACGAAATCGAAATTTCGGGGTTAAGTGGGTGAGAGCTATCCTTTTGTCGTACACCCAGTCGCGATGAGATCTTCCTTTTTCCAATCCTCGAGACTTTCTTGTCTCTTCTTTTCTCATCTCCTCTCCACCCACCCTCCTCGGCTTCCTCATACATTGCACTGTGTTCGTTTGGACATTCTCGTCTGCCCTCTTTTCTTCTCTCCAGGATCTCGAAGGGCTTACCAAATAGGGCCTTTCTTTCACAGACGTGGCTGAGTTGGCTGGCGGTTCCTCTCCGTTTTCCGAGGGCAACGGCGTGAGTGGAACCTCATCGGTAACCCTTTTAACCCATCACTTCGGATCTCTAGAATTTTCTAGGCTAAGGGCAGCTTCTATTGAAATTCGAAGCTGCTGAACCAGCGAGACAGTTTAAAACGTATTTTTGGTTCAAATTGATATTTCAATTGATGCATAAATCAGAGTAACCCACGCTTTCGTCGGTATATGTGGAAGTGCAACGCGTTTCATGGCATTGGAAACATCCTAGACCTTGGAAAGAAGGATCTGTAATGTCAGGCACTAAAAAATTGAACGTCAGTAAGCCCTACTGGTATTATAACACCAATCACACCGTGAAAGATCATTCTTGATGAATGGACATCACCGGTGTTGTCATGAAGAGGGCTCAAAAAGAGGTCGGAAGGCGCAGTGAGCGGCTCAACTTTATTGAGAGGTTTAACGAATGATGATCCAGGAGAGATTCCAAGGTGGGCTTATCCGCACACGAAACGATCGTAAGGGATCGATCGTCGATCGTATTGCTGCGTGCTCCTCTCCCTACCACGAAACAGGTTGTACGTACGGATATGGTGGCTATAAAACGAGCGACAGCCACCGGCAGCAACAACCGGGCACACACAAACGCGCGCGCTTGCTTGCGGCGCTCAATGGAATTGAGACGTTACGGTGGCTCAGAGAACTCGACGCCGCGGCGCGACTTAGAGATCGAAAGAAACCACGGATAACTGGCCGCCATGGTTATAGTCTCTTCGAGGCTTCGAGTGAGCCGCCACTTTGCTCCGAACTCAAACAGATGTTCTCGTATCTCCTCATCGTTATTCGCTTTTCCATATATCTTGGTTTCCGAACTTTTTACACATATCGGCTGGTCAACGGGAACAATAGTGAATGAATCGATGATCAAAGAGACTTAAAGTCAGGAGGGCTTATAAGACGTTCTGCATGCTTAATTAGCACCAAAGGAGGCCTGGAGTGTAATGCAATTTCAAATACTCTGAACGAATATCATTTCTAACCATCTTCTTACCATCATCCAACATACCAATATTCCTACTTTTTCAAAGACCGTCCAGAGTGTTGCCCACAGCCACCTCTTTCCTACTCTACCAACACATGACACTTGCAGAGGTACAGGAGGCTTAACTTCACTGTGTCAGTTGGAGTATCATCCTAGAGGCCACAAAACATCCGGCCGCTCGTTATCACGCGGTCACCCATCCCAATATTGGGCCAAGCCAATACTGCTTGGAATGGGAATCACCGCAGTCACACAACAACCAAGCGTCGGCTACTGTCAATGACGATCAGGCCTTATCTCCTCGGAAGCCTATAAACTGTTCAGATATCCCAAAACTAGTTACGAGTTCCCAAAAATTGAGTCATTAAGAAATTCCACCTCTCGCAGACTATAAATACGACTCCCACGCTTAGAGTCTCACTCAAGACGAGCTGAAATTCTGTGAAAACATCTTGAAATCCCGGATCAATTGGGGTGCTTCAGCTACTTAATTACGAACGCCGCACCTGAGATTGCCACTCACATAAATATGGATATGAAGATCTTCAGTGCATTCGATTATCAAAGAGAAGCAAAACGATCTTTCCTCAAAGATAATGAGGTCAATCGTATCGATGCGGCGTGGTTTTTCAGGCTGAAATTCCGGTGAAGTCGTGTTAACGTAGTTAGTAAAGGAAACTGTAAGATCACTAAAGAAAACGAGCGATATTGTATATTCTGGTTCGCGCTCCGAAACCCCTCTTCCCCTCCGAGCTCGATGCCTCTTTCTTCCATTCGACTCGATCGTTGCGGCATATAAACGACGCACGAGAGATCCATAGATCACACGAGCGAGTTCTCGTATCTGGACGCGGCTCCCTCGCATTTGCCGCTTACCATGGACCCGTAGGAATGCTCAAATTGGTTTTACGACCCGCGGGCCTGTTAGATATACGTACGCGCCGTAATCGATGCGGAAAAAGAATCCAATTAGGCACGAGCAATAATCGAACAAAAAAGATCGCGACTTTGCATTTTTTAAACTCTCGCGCGCACCCAATGTCTCGTTTTTTTTCTCATTCATTCTTTTATTCATATTCTTCTCTTTTTCTGTTAGACTTCTTATTGGGGAGCTCAAAGGTCGAAGGTGGTATCGATTAGATCGCGAAACGAGACTACGAATTGGAAACCTTTCCCAATATTCCCGATTAATTATTCCCCAAATCCAACGCTTCGATCCACTGAGATACGATTTTTGTTTTTGTTGGCTCCGATCGAAAAATGGCTGGCGCCGGTGTCTGGGCTTCTTTTTTTTTGGGGGGATCTAAGACGTTCCGATGAGCCTGCTTAACTAAGCCTACGAAAATAATTCTTGCACCCCTCGTTTCTTAATGAAAATCAAACGAACCGGATTCGGTGGCAAGTATGAGTGTATACACATATTTGTGGATATTGTATTGTCCATTCTTTATTCGATGTTTACGTGGCACCGATCGAGACTTCGCATTTCGCATGCGCGATAACCAAATCCGGATGGACCAAAATCAACTACTAGTTTCTACACGACTACGTTTAATCTACAACGTAATTTATAACAAATTCTCGACGACCAAGTCTTCGCTTGGGCTCTCAATGTTCTCGGTTGGCGTACACGTTCTGGTTGCTACTCTTTATTTAATTATTGTTAATGAAAAAAATGTATTTTTCAATTAGTCACGACACGTGACCATCGGTTGTGTTGAAAACGTCTATGCGAAACATCGATTCAACATCGTAAAAAATGTAGGTCCTCCGGAGTACACTGAAGAGGCTGCGAAAACAGCGGACACCATAAGATCCGAAAATGACTAGATAAACTAAGTGCCGGACGTATTAGTAAAGTTTTAAGCGCGGTTCAAGGTGCCCTTAAAATTTATCCAGACTGCGGATCGTTAAAAAAGAGTTTCGAGGTAATTGACGGTGACTTGAGGAGTATATATTTCGCGTTGACAGACCCAAAACGTCTATATAATAATCCGTTTCTCAACTGCGCGTACGTGCAGCGATCTAGCGCCTGACTCAATGACTTCCGTGAGATCGTGTTATTGTAACCACGACTACGCGCAACAAGAAAGAGAACTTCGTCGCGTGCGGTTTCCGCGCGGCAATCTTCTGAGGCAGAGTCGGAAGATGCAATTTATATTAAAAAAAGAATAACAAAAACCGCACTTGGTGAAATCTTTGTCTGGGAAATCGCCAGTTGCATCAAGAAGGGCAACAAGAACGACCGCAGTCCATTTTTGTTGGCTCAATGACAACTGACATTCAGTGGCCTCTATATTCAGTTCATCCTGTCCGGCTGCACTTTTAGTATACTGGTATTGAGTATATTCGGTTGAACGCACTATGTGTTCCATGTGTCCATTTTCTTTGATGGATCGCCCGATGGAGACGTCGTCTCGATCGTGTCGAATCGACTTCGAATGGAAGAGATACCTTTGATGGGCGGCTCCGAAGATCTTGCCACGATAACAAGGGGAGAAAAGACTGGCAGGTGAAGGCCAAAGGGAAAGAAAGTTCTCGAGCTTGGGTCATCCTCATCGAGGTTGACGAGCTCGTTCGTCAACGTCGTACCAACTATTTTTTCCCTCTCTGTCACTCTCAAACTTTTTTTTATACGGTGGACTATTTTATTCTTTTCCTCTCTTACAAGGAACGTCACTGTGCTGTCCCTCTTCGATTTTGTTAAAACTCATGTATATGGTAGAGCACGGAAGACTATTAGATCACTATTAGAAAATCGTTTTCCGAAGGCCCCGAATAAGTATCGGTGACGTAAATAGGACCTCCGCCATGGCTGTTGAAAATTTAAGGATTCTGGCAATTTTGAAAAAGTGGTCATAAGAGTCGAATTTTTTGTTCGACTTTTGAAGCCTTTCACGCGTCGATCAAATGGGAATTTTCCACTGATTACAAACGTCACGGAGCTTTTGTCGAAAGCTGATAATTTCGCCAGCTGAGCGTGAAAAAACGTGTCCCCGTATGCATTCGGCGATTTATTTTTGGAAATAAAGGGTTTTGGAGGAAATAGGTGGGATAGACAAATTGACGCCGATGTTAATAACGCATCATCATTTGATAAACCATTGAGGTTCTCACTGCTGACCTAGACACAGAAGAATTTATACCTATGTGAACTTGGCACCCGACTATCTCCGATCTGAATTTTTTTCGGTGATTTCGGAAGGTTTCCGTTTGTAGTTGATTGTAGTAAACTTAATTTCGTTTGTAGTAGCGCAGAAAAAAAATTACGACCACCAAAAAAAACGGCATCCCCCGGAATAAAAATAAAAAACTTGTAGCAATTTATTTTCATTCAAAATCGTTTGTAGTTGATTGTAGTAAACTTTTTTTCGTTTGTAGTTGAAGGGTTTTTTTTATTTTCCAAAAAAACGGACTCCAAAAAATGAAACGACCTGTAACAATTTTTGGAGTGAATCCTAAATGCTAATTAACATATATCTGACATAAAAGAAAAAAATTAAAACGAAGCCATTACGGAAATGTTCAGTTTCAGGTGATTTCCTCGTTTGTAGTTACTTTCTCTGCAACTACAAACGATAAATACGAAACTACGAACTACTACAAACGTTTTAAAACCACCGGCGTCGTTTGTAGTAGTACTACAAACGATAAATACAGAACTACAAACAACTACAAACGATTTAGAATCGCGGGCGTCGTTTGTAGTAGCCTACTTTATTACTCCAAACGAACATATCCTTCCAAAATCGTGGAAAAATCATTTTCAGGTGATTTCCTCGTTTGTAGTTACTTTCTCTGTTACTACAAACGATAAATACGGAACTACAAGCAACTACAAACATTTTAGAAGCGCGTGCGTCGTTTGTAGTTACTTGCTCCTTTACTACAAACGAACATATCCTTCCAAATCCGTGGAAAAATCAGTTTCAGGTGATGAGCTCGTTTGTAGTTACTTTCTCTGTAACTACAAATGATAAATACGGAGCTACGAACACCTACAAACGTTTTAGAAGCGCGGGCAACGTTTGTAGCTACTTACACCATTACTACAAACGAACATTTCCTTCAAAAGTCATGAAAACATAATTTTCAGGTGATTTCATCGTTTGTAGTTACTTTATCTGCAACTACAAACGATAAATACGAAACTACGAACTACTACAAACGTTTAAAAACCGCCGCCGTCGTTTGTAGTTACCTAGTTTACTACTACAAACCAACATATCCTTCTAAAATAATTGAAAAATCACTTACAGGTGATTTCGTCGTTTGTAGTTACTTTCTCTGCAACTACAAACGATTAAGACGGAACTACAAACAACTACAAACGTTTTAGAAGGGCGGGCGTCGTTTGTAGTTATCTAGTTTACTACTACAAATGATCTATCCTACCGTACGATAGTATAGATCGTTTTCCTGCTTCTGCGGTGTATGCAACGGATAAGCTGCTGAGATAAATCGTGAAATATTGCATTTCCGTAATGGCTTCGTTTTAATTTTTTTCTTTTATGTCAGATATATGTTAATTAGCATTTAGGATTCACTCCAAAAATTGTTACAGGTCGTTTCATTTTTTGGAGTCCGTTTTTTTGGAAAATAAAAAAAACCCTTCAACTACAAACGAAAAAAAGTTTACTACAATCAACTACAAACGATTTTGAATGAAAATAAATTGCTAAAAGTTTTTTATTTCCATTCCGGGGGATGCCGTTTTTTTTGGTGGTCGTAATTTTTTTTCTGCGCTACAACAAACGAAATTAAGTTTACTACAATCAACTACAAACGAAAACCTACCGAAATCACAAAAAAAAAATTCAGAACGGAGATACTCGGGTGCCAAGTTCACATGGGTAGAATTTATGGTAATGCTGAATTATAGTGTTTTCAAGTATTCAATAGAATAATTGTGACAGTAACGAACACCCATTTCATATAAGTGAGAAAGATTCATGAGTTTAATAAATCGGCGGGAAACTTGATGATCATGCTAGGTTATTGTGTCGTTGAGGATTTAGGCCCATAATCATGACCATAATGAACATCCGCTGGGTAGAAGTGAGGATTTAGGAGTTTGATAAATTGGATAATGCTACAAGAAATTGATCGAAGCTGTGGAATGGAGAGTAACCAAGAGTCTGAAGGGTATAAACACTTCAGTGACGGTCATCGTTCCTCCATCTGTTCCTAAATAAGAAAGCAGTTCGGCGGACTTTTCGCTCAGCAAGATTACCAGACTGCGTCACGTCCACCTTTCGTTCTTTTTCTACGCATTCATCTACCCGTTCGATGTTTTACTGCCTATTAACAATTGGATACGAATAAGTACAGGAAGATTGTTTTGAGGAACTATCATCCTCCCGACATCAACGTAGCTAGGATCGAGATACTTGGTCGTTTTTTTTATACATATTCCACCCATTGGTACATCACGTACTGTATATTTGTACATGACGTATTTCGAAGTACTACGTGGAAGGAAAACGCTGAGAGTCTGTGTGGCACAGCAGAGCTCACCGAGAAGGCAGCTTCGGGAGAAAACAAAAAAATTGGTCGAAGGGAACGCCTCGAGCGGGCACGGAAAATGCATTACCGCATTACTGGTGGCTGTGGGCACTTCTGTCACGGCTTCTGGATATGAAAAAGATGAGCGACTACCGCGATGAGTCAGCCTTAATAGACGAGAACTCTCAACGAGAAGAGAAAAGATTCAACATATATAAGCATATATCCGGCATTGGGGAAAAAGATGGCCTTGAGGATTCAACACGATCGTTCTGCACCTAAATTACCCTGTCAGCCTATATATGCAAGGTAATTATGATTTATGACTGGCGAATAATTTAATTTACGATTAAATTCTATCGAGTACATAAATTTATAAAGCTAGATACGAGAGGGTTTTCATTTTCTTTCATTTATGTTTTGCGAACAACTCAATTGGTGTTCAATGTTGCATCGCCGGAATACAATATATATTCTTTTCCATTGACACTTTTCTTTTGATAGATTTGGGCGAGGAAGTATTTAAAAAAGTTTTTGAATAATAATAAAAATAAAGCTCGAATAAAAAAAGGCAATTGAATCTTCATTTTTCGTTGGAAAAACAAGCTCCCCTTCCAGAAGAGTAGGGACACGAGGAAAGGCGAAATTTTTTTTTTTTTAACGATGACGACGGGCCTGAAACGAAAATTGGCGGAAGGCACGAGAGGAAGAGGACGATGAAGTATAAGCAAAGGGAGCAGAGGTGTGGTCGTTCTTTTAAGAGTGTTTTCACGGTGGATGAGTTTTTATCCCTCTCTCTTTCTCTCGAGATACGCCACCTGACCACCATCGACGTGACGGGATCGAAGCACTCAACCAGTTCCGTAGCACTTGGCAAACGGCTTGTGAGTGTCATGCGTGACACATCACGCTCGATAGCGGTTGCAGGACAAAAACAGTTCATTGAAGGAAAAAAAACACGAAAAAAGAGAACTCGAAAGGTTTCCACATAAGAGCAGCCACATGTGAGAGGATGATTTTTTTTACGGTGTCAATGCTACTAGACTATGAATTCCATTGGGCTCAAATGAGTGCAGACTGTAGTGAGGAAAAGAAATACACATTTTCGAATAATGATAGTACGGCAAGTAAAGATTCAAACTTACCCAGCAACTGGTACCATTTTCAATGCCAGTGCTCGACTGATGCAGAATCCTGCGCCGCCCGTGGCGAACCAGAACTTCACCTTCTGCTGCAACAAACAAACGACAGTAACGTCATCAACACTGGAACCGAGTTTGCGAAGTCACCGGTTATGAATCGCTGCTACAATGGTACTCTTAGTGTTGTCCAGTTAATATTATGTTCACTTGATTCGTTATATTCAATGGCAAATAGACGAGAAGCATATGAATTTGATTCCTGAGACAAGCAGGAGTTGTCGCTCTTACTATTCTCTCTGCTCGGGTTCAGCCTACCAAACGCTTCCCGTTTGGCGTCTTCTATTGGATTGCGAACCGTCAGAAGCTTCGTGACAAAATTTCCCGAATCGGCAATGCGAGCATGACAGCAAGTTATTTCCGATATTGATGTCCCTTCTTTTCTACGGTTTCCAAATGCACACTTGAGAGCGACAGAAATGAGCAAGCGGGAGGGACCAGAGCGATAGAAGCAACACGCGTTACAGAGCACGATGTGCTGCATGTGTCTTCAAGGGGATGGGCATAAACGTTAATCTATCTTGAATGAAGAGAGCCGGGCAAGGCGGAGTGAAGAGGGTCGAAGTGCGTCCACTTCACTGCTCCTGCATACTAACGAGAACCCTGTGCAAAAGCACGAACACTTTGATGAACTAGCCGAAACTTCTTCCCTATTAAATGAGTACCTCCCACGAGTGCAGTGCCCATTCATAGAGTCAACAATGAATCGTTACAGCGAAGATGGATTCCATTAGGCAGCGCATTTCGACTGTTCCATCTTCATTATCCGACTACCTGTATCGTTCCAACGAAACTGGAAGATAAATGCGACGATCCATCAGTTTCCATCGCATCGATCAACCGATAGGAAGAAAACACAAAAATCAGCCACTACATAGCAAATCCGTTAACTTGGAACAACTTAGGGTCTTTATATCAAGAAAGAGCTGTTTATCCGTCACGACGTTTCCGGTCTACCAATGCCAGGCACATTCGTTCCAGGCTCTCACTGACCTGGAAACGACAAGTAGGAGGTGTCAGTTCACGTACGGAAAATCTCCACTACGAAGGATCGGAGATGCCCAAGCGTTCCGCTGAGTTGGTTCAACTAACCGACGCCCTTCCCCCAGGGTGAATTATGTTCAACGTGGTCCCGGATCGCAATCGCAGAGAGCGAGATGCACAGGCGCGAGAGCAACTCGAAGAGGATCCTGATGTTAGCTGCTGCTGGCTTCTGCCGGCTGCTCTACGACCATTAAGCCACAGCTTCCTAGGAGCTAAACGGGCAAACGATAGCATCATTTTGCAGCAGCGAAATCTCCGGTCTCACTACCCGGGCTTCGAAGTGCAACGCGTTGCCCGTTCTACGGCCGTAGCGAGCCAACAACTGCCCCCTCGGATCGCCCATGTGTTAACTACTCTCGCAGCTATTGAACTGGGTGTGGTACGCACATATATGTGAAGCAACTTGTAGGATGTGAGCAGTTATCTTTGCTGCAGAAAAGCTACGATTGTTCCTACCTATTCCACCTTAGCTGTATTCTGACCTGTTTCATACTGCACGAACCACTTCGACGTCGCATACACAAAGCCCATCTGGATAATGATACGCGGAAATTCGAAGTGCCACGTAATTGCAACATGGTAAGGTAGGTGGAAAAGTCAGGTATAGACTCGCAACCAGCCTAATGACCAGTCGTTTATTTTATTCTTCGTGAAGCCACCATGGTCATTCACATGAGCACTCCATCAGGATCGGTACAACTTGTCAACGATCATTCGAGGGAATGTTCGTCGATCTAGCATTCTATTAATGGCCAATACATATTTTTTCATGCAGTTGACGTTGGTAAGTAAACTATTATTTTAGGGGCACATTAGTTATTGGAGGACTCGCTTTTTCTTGCGGCTTCATGTGAATGGAATTTGCAGATCTTTTTCTGGTAGGCAAAAAACAAAAGAGAGTTCTTCTCGCGTGCATCTGAGTTATACAGATCCTGACAGTTTTGAGCAGTAGTTCTGAGGATTCAACAACAAAAGAGGGGTTTCAAAAAATCATCTGCTAACTTCCCGTAGCGTATCATGTGGTACATAATAATTCCAGGTTCTGACTTCTGACGTCTCGCTATTTTAAAGTAATTATAAACAATTTTAGTCGGCACCTCAACTATGCAAGTGTGATTTTTAACCCTAGCAGCTTAAAGTCAGCCTAACAAAGCGAATGTGCGTACACTACATTTTAGTAATATTAATAATATCATCATCTGATCGCATCTTTCCCTAATATAACTGATTGCTAAACGTCAAAAATGATTGATTGTTATTAAAAAAGCGTCGGTCCTTTCCTAATTCAACTTGAACTGCTAGAAACATCCAAGCACCCCAAAACCACATTTTTCCCTACATACTGTAGGTTCACTGCAGCTCTGTTCTAGACACGAGAACTCCGGAATGGGAAAACCCGTTGGTCGATCGTGTATAGGATAATGGACAAATGCAAGTATCGAGCAAACAGCGCATAATATGGGTGTATACGGTGCGCTGTACTCTATACCGAAGTGACCAACCCACCGGGTAGCACGAGGCCCTCTGGGCTATGTGCCCGCGAGGAAACTGCGAGAACACACCGAGGAGGAGAGCGCGTTACCGTTACCCGCGCACGCCAGGATAACGCCATAGCTTATTATGAATCCGCGGCCCCGAGCTGCGCTCCTATATATGCATCCGCGGTGTATACAGAGGCAATTTCACCGAGGGAGAGATACACGGTAGGAAGAGAATCGTGCACCAGTCACGATCGCGTGTGCTCATCCCGAGAATTGCTGCTGCTGTATGGGCGCTAATGCGTTTATTAGAGAGCCCGAGATAACTCTGATACAGCGAGCGTTATCTGAATTCTATCGCGAAGCATGGTGTGCTTTTTGCCGCTTTCCGTTTGCTGGAGCCAAAAAACTGACTGGTTTGATAACGGACTGCGTATGCAAGTATTGGCTCTTCGAGCATGCTCCACCGGATGTATCGAAGTACTTTTCACGGCTGACACGGGCGTCTGAATAAATTGGCTCGTATATTGCGAGCACCGAATTAGACGATTATGATTATTGAGGTTATTACCATTAGAGACTATTGGAACATCAGACACGGCGGTAGAATAGACGCGGATGATCACAAATGTGTCTTTGGAATCACCAGAAGCCTAGCAGCTCTGTCGATCGAGTTTATGGATGCCTATCTTATCGAATACTTTGAAAGCGATAGGAAAAAAGTCCATATCAGTATAAACGGGCATGCCTAGTGCCTAATAGCATATAAAGACAGTACGTTTTGATCGCGTGTCGTCGTTAATCAATTGAATGAGATAACAGCTCTGATTTCCCACATCAATAGGAACTGGCGAATCCAATGGCTACTACCACACATCAGTCCACTACTATCTGATCACGCGTCCCCATTGATCAATTGGAGAAGCTGAGTGATCTGATTTCCCACATCAATAGGAACTGACATATCCAATGGCTACTACCACACATGAGGACACTACTATTTGATCACACGTCGTCATTTATCAATCAAAATAACTTACCGCGCTGATTCCACAACTGATCGAATGTGAAATACTCAGTACTTAATGATAGAAGGGCAACCGAATTTTGTGTCCATAAGCAGTTATTGGATTGCCAAGAGACATATATAGAAATATACGGCTGGAGACATTGGGTTGATATAGTATAGCAAAATGATGTCACGATGACATCGACTAGATGGTTCCACCTATCAACGCTGGATTCTTGTTTTTGCGATGCGTCGGCGTAGCGAAACAGAAATACGTTAACATTGAGATAAGAAGAAGAAATCATGAATATATGAAGAGAGCGCAAAATATACGTATATACGTAGGTGAAGCTGAAAATAAAGAGAGAGAAGCGACACGGAGCTCGGGTAGCGCAAAGAAATGGAAGGAATGAGAAAAGACAACGACAACGACACGAGTGCATTCGCCTGGCGAAGAATTCATATTAGATATACACACCGAGATAAGAATGGGAGGGCGATATTATCCGAAGAGAGGTCTTTTATGCAGTTCAAAAGGAACTCTCCCTCTCTCTCTCTCTCTTTCTCTTTCCCTCTCTCTTTCGTCCATCCAGGGCGAAACGGATTGAACAGGAGGGCAAGCACAACAGAGAGCAAAGAGACAGCAGGAGTGTGAGCATAAAACGAAATAGCTGAGACATTGGATCGACTTCTGGCCAAACGAAAAGGGGCCTGAACGATGATACCTTAGTATCTCAAACCCTGTTACATAAGCCCTTATATCCGAATCAGTTCGATATAAAGTCCGAAACAAGGAAAAATACGAAGGCAGACCGGTATAATACAAATTCGCGGGGGCAAAGGATAAGACTGGAAAAACGAGTAGGCGGCAAAGAAGGAAAGGGGAGAAAGAGAGAAAAGGGAAGATAGATGCTACATTTGAATAACGCAACATCATGTTGGCATCACCAAGGAGAGAGTCACGAAGGAGCCGCTTTTGCTTCGGCTTCTTGTACTCGCTCCCTTCCTCACTTTGGCCCGCACCGGATGCGACGAAAAGGTAGCAAAGTGTAGTGTAACCGGAGCAAACGATGGGAAAGGGTGACGCGGGGAAAGAGCGGGGTGGAGAAGCAGGCGGAAAACGCGGAGGGAATGCTGGGAGGTCACACGCTACTTACTCTTATTGTTTGAGAAACTCCGACTCCCATACCATGTACGACAAAACGCTAACAATAACCGAGAGAGGGAATCAACCTCGGTGAGCCCACGCGTTCAGGAATCATTGCCAATTCGAAGCATACGGAAAACTTGCGATATCATGAAGCTATACAGCAAATCATTGGAAAATATGTATATGGGAGCATAAAAGATTTTATTTTCGACGTTCCTTCTTATGCCCTCGCAAGCTTTTACGACCTTATCTCTTCGTACTTTGAGCCCATACTTGTCACTGCAATATTTCCCGTTCCCAATGCCTTGCTCAATCGCAATTACACGAGGGCGCAGGGTAACTGAGAAAAACCTGCGTTGACATAGTCGCGACTGTATCGTCACTGACGAGGAACATCACTCACGGATCCACCTTCGATTTTGTCGAAACTCATATATGTGATAAAGCATTGAAAACTATTAGGCACTCATTTTTTGTTATCAGCGGAAAAGCGTTTTCAAGGCGGGAAACCACCCTTCCAAGAAAGGCGTCGCGAGGGGTGATTGTGCAGTTCCACCCACAAGCGGTCCACCGATCTGAACGAAACAACAACCAAAATTCTTCTCATGTAAAGCGATGAAAAATGCACTATGGAAATATTGAAGAAAAGAAACATTAATTCCGAGGTGCCACGCCTTTTTTAAGGGGGGGGGGGGGGGGGGGTCTCTACCCTTCAAACTTTTTTCCGCCGATAAGAAAAGATACGCGTCCAATAGTTTTCAATGCTGCACCACATATATGAGTTTCAACAAAATCGAAGACCCCCTTTTCGTCCATGGTGAATGCAACTCACAAGAAACATCACTTAAGTGATGTTCCTTGTGATGTTTATTGTGCAATTTTATTGGGTTGCCCATGGTGAATGCAACTCACAAGGAACATCACTTTAGTGGGAACTTAAGTGATGTTCTTTGTGAGCTGCATTCACGATGGAACATCACTTAAGTCCCCACTTAAGTGATGTTCCTTGTGAGTTGCATTCACCATGGAACATCACTTAAGTCCCCACTTAAGTGATGTTCCTTGTGAGTTGCATTCACCACGGAACATCACTTAAGTCCCCACTAAAGTGATGTTCCTTGTAACTCGCATTCACCAAGGGCAACCCAATAAAATTGCCTTCCGCTCGGCAGGCGCAAGCCGGTACGCGACTAAACGGTCACTCATCCTAGTATTGGCCCAGGCCAACGCACCTCCACCGCTCTCGCTACAAAATACTTTTCGCACGATAATGAGCTCGATCAACGCTTGCGATGTTTCTTCCTCAAATTCCATTGAACAGCAAACGTCCTATTCGCGGTGATGACGGTTAAGTAGTCATCGAGCACCGATCAATGAAGAAGGAACTCTAAAAAGAGAATTCACCGCTTCCGAAGGGAGAAAAAAAAGTTGAAAAAACGAGCAAGGATGAATTTCTTTGAAGATTAGCCGCGCAACTGTCTCGGATATTATTGGTACCGGGAACAAACGAAGAACTCGGCTGACGGAGGTATCTTATTCGTACGTGCGTCTATATACGAGCAGTTGATGCCCTCGAGGCCGCAACGGAAACCGCGTTGATGCGATCACGCGCACAAAACAAGCTTCGAGAAAAGTAGACGAGAGAACGAAAGAGGCAATCAGTCAGTAATTTTAATTATCGCACGCGTATTTACGGGTAGTAATCGCGCTTCGATCTCTCGCGGCCAAGTATCTCGCAATCTTTCTTCCATCTCTTCGCATAGGCGTATGTACGCGCGCGCGCGTACAACCACCATAGGGAGCATCTATAAGGCGGTATAGTAGTGGTATGTATAATACGCAACGCTCTTCTTCCACCGTAGGGAAGCCTATCGCGGGTTCTCCACCTCGCAATGGCCAGCTCATCGGATCGTGTTGAACGGCTTTGCTCGGGCTCGGTGGTAACGAAGAGCATCTATCCCCGATCAAGACGCGAGATTGTAACCCCGTCTCTCCCTGACTAATTACATTCCTGACCTGGTGGGCTCTCCGCCGCCGCACGGTGTCCGAAGAACCCCCTGATGATATCCAATTACCCGTATCTCCGATTGCTCTCGCGCCCTTGGAACTCGAATGTACACCAAGTCGGCCGTTTCGACAATTTCGGACAATGACGTTACCTTCCTGCTTTTTACTTAAATTTTTCTTCGTTTCACACCAGTCCTAGGTTTCGCACATTGGCACTATAAAATCTATTCTTTCCCGTTGATTCGCTCACTCACGATCGCCCACCTAGTGAAAGCGTTCAGAAAGTACGATTACTTTTGTCAGACCGTACAGAGATGCGAGGCCATGAGTCGGAGATCAAGTGGAATGTTCAGAGGATCAAGATCGGTCCCTTAATTTATACTCGCACCGAATCTTGATGAGACTCAACACTGACGGGGGCTTGGATCAATCGAGGAGACCAATCTCACCCTCGGCTGCCATCGAGTGCAGATCATCCGTGGAACAAGGCAGGGATAAAAGAATACAGAGAGAGAGAGAGAGAGAGAGAGAGAGTGTATATAGACAGGGGAAAGTTCCTCGGAAAGCAAACGGCCTCCACCAGAGTCGCCCTCATGGTAGCCTATTGTCCCCATACTCGACATTGGGTGAAGTTCAATATCTTCGAAATCATCTTCAGATAAATGCAAGCATGTTCATGCAAAGGTCACTTCAAGGGCCGTCCTGAAGCCGAAAGCAACGATTCGTTCGAAAAAATCTACGAACTGTCCTCAAAATAACCAGATGTGCTGATAGCCAGCGTTACGTAGATATAACAGCTTTAGAATGTTCTTTTCCCGCATATATATATATAAAGGGACAGTTGTGACGCTGTAGCGGGAATGACTTGCGATAGCTAATATCTGATTGAGGGTGTGGGTGGCTCGGTTCGTATATTAGGACTAATGAACAGATCGAAGCTCCAGATATATCGCGTCTCTGCCGTGTCCTTGTTACGGATACTGAGGGACGACTCATCGGGTGCTCAAGCCTCAACGGATGTACACGGGCAAACTGTTAACCGGTTGCGAATGTGAACGCCAACACCTGCCACTGCTCCTCGTATATCCTATTGTTTCGTACTTTTTCAGCAGAGTCACCCTTTCTCATCGTTATTGCCGTTGAAAATAACAATAATATTGATCAACAGACTCGGGAATCGTGCCACCGAGGTTTTTCGGCATCATTGTAACAGGACAGTCGAATGTAACATAAAAAAGCTTAGTACGTCTTGGAACGTTCAGTAACCCCGGTAATTGGCTGGCAACGTGTTTATCAGTGATAAAGATGTTACCATTGTCTTTCCGAGGGCAAATGCCCATATTTCTGTAACGAGCATCGTGACTTCCGCGATAAGTCCAGCCACGCTGTCATTGGTGCAGCAATAGTGTATCTGGAGGACCTGGCTGAGAACTCGCCTAAAGTCCAGCTAACCCTCAACGCTCCAGAACATATCGCCCACGGTTAGCTAGGCAGGTACCCGTGTGTCATATAGTATTATCTTTGCAGACGTACAAATATCTAGCATGTCACTGCACAGTGTTATTCTTTTAAGATTGTACGAAATATTATCTCTGCATAATTGACATCTGTGCATCTATGATTGCTGACTAATGACATCTGTGTATTATCATGCCATACCTGCAGTGTCATCAATTGGCCGTTCATACTGGCTGCGGTCCAGGATATGGACATCCGCGTTGGCATGATAAAAATGTCGTGCCTGTTTGTGTAAAAAATAAAAGGGATGGAACTACAGAAGGAAGAGCACAAGACGAAGCGTTGAAAACAACATGGCCTTTCAGCATACGCGGAAACGCCCACATCCACATACAAATCAAAGTAATCCCTCGATGGTCGAACGAGCGAATCGACGTGGTTCGGTATACTCAATTATTTATTACATCGTTATTTGACCGGTCGATAATCGATTTCGAAGGAGGTCATGTAATTGGAACATTGCATGGCGGACTCCCAACGTCGATCGTGACGAGCGCCAAACAACACACACAGACACACACACACACCGCTGGACGAATATAAAAGTACAAGCTCGAGAGATGTCTTTTCGATCCAGTATATGGGCGCATTAATTTGAGAACAAACGATCCAATTATGCGACTACAAGAGTGCGTGGCTCGAGAGATCCGTCGTTCACTTTGGGCCCCCAACTAGAGAACGCTCACCGACAGTACAAAATGCAAGACGAGGAAACACACTCGTATGTATTCGTGTATGTATTACTCGAGAAGTACATGGGAGTACATTGTATACGTGAAAACACATATGGAGTGCGGCACGACATGCGGAACTCGATGAAATGTCGGCGGAGACGAGAGTCTGAGCGGCGAAAAGGCCGTACACTCTTGAACCGATAAATTGGACTGCTAGGGAGATGCCTTGTTTATGTACCTACTTGTACCTAGTTCACGTGTACTTTGTGGAGCATATGTACAAAGTGGCCCAAACGCGATCGTCAAGAACGCAACGGTAGATTCGAGACAAAATTCTCAGTTGAAAAGTCTCGAGATGTTTTTGGATCGAATGAACTCCTGGCGAGTTATTGACTGTTAAAGTTAGACCAATGAGACGCGCGCGATGACAAGGAGTCTATCGGTGGGGGGAGCTCGCGGGTAGCAGTGAGCCTCTTAGCCCTAGCTACTGTATGGTAGAGAACTCACTGCTGCGGGCGCGCTCCGCCCACCGACGTTCTCCTCGTCATCACGCGCGTTTGATTGGTCGAACTTTGATAATTAATAACTCGGTAGAACTTCATCCAACCGAAAAACATCTAAATACTTTTCCACTCAGAATTTGTGTCCCAAGTCTGTCTTCGTATTATTGGCCATCTTTTCTGGGACACCCTGTATAGGTATATACATGAGCATGTGCACGTGGATATACGCCGAGGGGGACGAAGCAAACGGTGCTTGAGAACTCTGGGACCACCGAACGGTGGTATAAATTCCTACTGGGGAAATGAACGCGATGCACTTGTCGTCGTTGTCGTTGTCGCTGTATTTGCTTGTCGTTCTCGTGTTGTCGTCGTCGAGACGTCAGCCCGAAAGTAAGGAAAGAGACGGAGGGACGATTCCTTCTCCCTTGGCAAGATCTCGGCCACTTTGCCACAGTTTGCCCCGTCCCCACTCGTACTCGCGGGGGCCCACGTTTTCAAGCACGAAGAACCGACAACTGCGACAGACGACAGGGCCACGTGTTCAAAGCGAACTCCATGCAAATGTATACGGCGCGCAGTGCGCGAGTGTATTCCTGAGCCTTGTGAGCATCAGCGAGACAGCACTTGCTGAGGAAAAAGAGCAAGAGGGAAAGCGAGAACGGCGTATCCTGTCCTTGATGCCGACGCGAGACCTTCCAGACACGCCGTGAGACCCCGGTGGGCTTTGCAGGACAAATAAATATCACGTGTGCGAAAAAGTGATCGTCGAACGAGAAAAAAAAATCGCGTGAAGTGTCTTAATATTCCTGTAGGGATCGCTAAAACTGTCATTCAGGAAGTTACATCCATTCTGGACAAATCAAAATTGGAATGAACTTCCAATCGAGGAAGAACCACCTGATGCTCTCGCGGCTATGAAACTTGGTCACGAACATGGCCAATAAGCAATATGGATCAGTGATCCATATTGAAAAGCAGCAGATTGCTAAGTTAGATTTCATATATTTAGCCTATTTGCGATGAGTAGTTGCTATGACGGACAACGGATATTGTATTCAGATATTAATGGCATGATCATATCAGGAGCATCATACAAAAACTATTCTTAGGCTCGGAACAATCATTTTGACCCTTTCACAACTGTTTCATTTATAATGGAAGTCGACAGTAATTGCTACAAAACATACACCATCTTATTTAAGATTTTCGTAGGATTTATATGTGCACAGTGCATTTTCTTTCGTAAACGTACTGTCAAAGTTGACTGATGCTCATTTTGATGCCTACGATTTTTCCTACATAAGTCGAAGATCCGAGACATACTTTTAATAAAACTGGTCCTTTGTAACGCTGTTCTCTGGAACGCGGCACTCATCACGACCGCCAATAGAGCCAATCGTCAATCAACGGAGGGAGTCCCACCACCCCTCATAATATTGAACGCATTGTCGTCATTTCCGGACATATCCTGCTTTCCAGGACAATTTTTCGCAACTGAACCCAAGTCGGTTTCAGTTATGGACAAACCAGGATCAGATCCAAATTCCCATGGAGACATTGATGAGGAATGTTGCTGATAGAAGGCAGGGTAATTGATCACACAATGTGGGTATACTTCACCTATGAATGAGTTAGAATCAGCTGCAAATTTTGGCTGAGACGAAATTTCAATGAGCTTAGTTCCTAATATCATATTCAGCAATCCCCCACATATTGCTGTGGTAACTGCAATGCTTGTAACAGGTAGTTACGCTCGTGCAAAATGTTGTCCGGATTGCGGTGACGGCGAGGAACGGCTGGCCTGAGGTAGACCGGATGTCAGGGCAAGACAAAGATGGCGCTGCCGTGATACACCAAATGCGAACATGAAAGACGTGGAGAAACGCAAAACGTTGGAGGCCAGTGAAGTAACGAAGTCCGTAAACAAAGAAAAAAAGGAATATTCCACAGAACGAAGAGCCGAAAGAGGGGAGGGGGTATAATAATATAGAAATAATAGGGCTAGCACAAGTTCTGTATGTACGAATGAGATATGAGGAACGAGTGGTTTTCCACTCAGGACTACGGTTATGAATCTCCCGCGGTAGCAGACGCTCGAGACTACGCCTCGTAAGTTAGCAGGTTGAGTAGCACAACTTTCGCCCTTTTGCTCCCCAGAAGTTGATACAGATTGAAGTGTAAGTACACACTGACCGAGCCCGAACAACTTTTAATAATTTGCCGAGCAACACGGAAAATGGATATCCACCGAGATTCACCCTTCTCTTTCGCTCTCTTTCCTTTGATTACTCGCTCCTATAGAGAGGGAGGGCTTAGATAGATCCGAGGCGAGCCCGAGGCCGTCATGGGTCATGAACGGGTCTCTCGCTACTTCCTTTTCATCGTTCGTGCCCCAGACTTTTCGTCCTCTCGCATGAAATACCCTCCTCGTTGGCGTGCCTTTATCTTCCTCTTTCGCATTGTACCCACTCGTCCACGATGGGACCTTTTTTCTTCTTTCTGTTTGCGTTTTCCTCCTCTCCTTCTTCGCGCTTTTTCTCTTTCCCACCCTCCACTTCTCTTGCCCTCTCTTTCTCTCTTCTAGATATCGCATCCAGGACACGGTCTTGCATGAGTGCTTTCCTCAGTCGCAATTCGCTTCCTTTTTTTAACCTTATTGTGCTCACTTATCGTGCAACTATCTTCGTGTATCTGCTGTCGAGGGCGGGGGAGCTTAGCTGTGCGATCAACAGCATGACCGATAAAGGATCAACGTATTCTACCATTCTATATATATATATATATATATGGCGATAGGACAATTTAAAACCGTTATGCCTATGTAATGTTCGGTCTCACTATATTTGACGGTTTCGAGGACAGTCGTTAATTATAATTCTGAACGAATCGTTGATTACGAGAGCAGGACGGTCCTTGAAGTCGAATGTTTTCAAAATCACCTTTCCCCACATATATATGTATATCTAAGCTCCTGTAAGCTCCGTGATGCGAAACTCTAACCACTATTTGTGCATGATTGGATAATTTTAAGGATGTTGAGTCCCTATGAAACATGTTAAAGTTAATTGTTCAATAAATAGCTTCTTAATCGTCATGAAATTTTTACACGACCTCCTGAATACTTCATGTAAAAACATACCAAATTTTCAGAATTCTATCATCATTACTTCAACCTCCTTAAGGGTTGAAATAAAAAATGATAAGAAAATTCTGAAAATTTGGTATGTTTTTGTATGAAGTATTTAAGAGGTCGTGTTAAAATTTCACGACGATTAGGAAGCTCGTTATTAAAAAATTAACATTTTGTTAAGAACAATTTTTAAAAGAAATAAAAAAAAATTTATCAATAAACTTCGTTTTGTTTCCGTTGCTTTCAGTATATTGTAGATATTATAAAATTGAGAGGTCAAAAAAAAAAACTTATTGCAAAGTTACATCAGTTTCCATAAAACAACATTTAATTTGTGAATGTTAATTGTTCAATAACGAGCTTCCTAATTGTCGTGAAATTTGTACACGACCTCTGAAATACTTCATACAAAAACATATCAAATTTTCAGAATTTTGTCATCATTTGCGATTTGGGACTCAACATCCTTAATACGAGTCTGGGCTCATTGAAATATTCATGATATCACCGATATACATTCCATAACCATCATCGAAGTAATAATGATGTTTCGATATTTGCCTGGTTAATAATGAGCTCATTATTAATTTGACCAATAATTGCATTATTCGTTGGAATTTATTCATTATATTTTGTAAGCTGAATTTTGAAGAACAACTAAAACTTTTTTATATAGGCCAACTTGACAATTGACCCATTTTTAAATAGTTGCAAGTTTTACGAAGTTATATTAGATCAAATTTTGTTAAAGAAATAATTTTGACATAATGAAGCATTCAATTGCTGGCCTTGAATATTTTCGCTTATCCTTTCGTACTTACGATACACATGGTCTGGCAAGAGTGCTTTCTTCGGTCTCTATTGCCACTCTTGTCTCCCGCCGCCAGCCTCTCACACTTATCCGATCGACTTCTCCATGCTGTGTTACGATCTTCGAATCGAGTCCCGGCTAAATAGCGGATAGGAAACGCGAAGATCGATAAAGGACGAATGCAATAGTGATGTAAAATTCGAAAAACCAAACGTATCCTATACGTAGATAATTCCTGCTCCGGCGACTGTGCCGTTGCTTCCAATATCGAGCGAAAAAACGAGAACGACCTATAACGATTTTATGCATGAATAATGGAGATAGTATGAAGCAATATGATGAAGGCTGAAATATTGATAGACCTTCGGTAATAATGTGCGGGGAAAAATATTGAGAAAATGAATAATATTGATAAATAAATAACTGAGTAGATAAGGCGTAGAAAAATAAAGTGAAATAACGACATCAAATACAGAATACTTCCTTTGCTTCGGAATAGAAATTCATTGTCGACTATTTTGAAATGGCATTCATTATGAATTCATAAAATAATCACTACGATAATTATTGTACGAGAAATAAATATTTAGCTAATTATTTCTCACAAAATACTCAACAAAATAACGATTGCTTATAAAAAAAAGAATAATTAACAATTATATAATAAAATTATATAATTATATATAATTTTTGGTGTTTATATATTTTAGATTTATATTATATTTAATATGTATATAGATCATAAGCTATACAATTTAAATTATATAAACTTATAATTTAATAATTTATCCAATATAATCACTAAAATGATTATTCCTCATAAAAAAATCCCTCAAATCATTATTGCGCGTAAAGCAATCCTTAACATGACTTTTTCCAATCGAATAATTACTGTAATTAAAACCACATATAGAGAAACCTCGGGAACGATTTTCTCTCAGTCAGTATAAGTAGCATTTGTCAATGCCCCATTCCCCAAATATACCCTTACTGTTGCATTCCACAATTTCCACACGTTTAGCGAAAACTTTCGAGAAAAAAAAACGTGCGCGGTTAATTAAAACAGCGACCGAAGTCTTTAACGCCAGCAATAGTTGCCGGGAAGACGGCAAAGTCAGCAAAAAAGAAAGGATGAAAGTATCAAGAGCCGAACGGAAATTTTTTTCTTTTCGTAACCTCGAACCCCACGGAGCTGAATCCTAACGAACTTTTGACGATCCAGCTCGATCATGTGGATTTCGAATTTTCCATGAAACTCAAAATCCGTTTCACGCCAACTCCCGGGAAAGTCACGAAGTGAGATAGAGATTTAAAGGTAACGAGTTGAATAAAGAGAGAGAGAGAGAGAGAGAGAGAGAGAGAGAGAGAGAGAGAGAGAGAGAGAGAGAGAGAGAGAGAGAGAGAGAGAGAGAGAGAGAGAGAGAGAGAGGGAGAGAGAGAGGGAGGGAGGAGAGAGAGAGAGAGAGAGAGAGAGAGAGAGAGAGAGAGAGAGAGAGAGAGAGAGAGAGCAATTCTCGTAACTCGTTGCTTTACGATCGTCATGAATTTCAAAGAGGGAGAGGGTCAAACTCTGGCAATGCTCGAGAAAATTACGCGGCTCGCCGCTGTGCATTCGGTGAGAAGAACCCGCGCACCTTCGCTTCCTTATCCTTCTTTTCACCCGTTTAATTATCTTGACGCAATTAGCCGTCGCACCTCTTCTCTTCCGTCTTGCTTCCTGTTCTGCCGAGAAATTCAACGGCTGAAACGCGATATATATATATATATATATATATATATATATATATATATATGCATCTGGAATTAAATGCAGATGCACGAATAGTTTGAAGCAGACTAACGTAAGCGAGAGGATTCCAGGCGAATTTTATGTCGCGAGTGATTATTTTTGTCTCCAAGTCTTTTTTTTCGCCTTTCCGCCAACTGAACGTGGCACGAACTTTTGCGTTGCATATATTTTCGCGGGACGGTGTTTGAGAATCGCCACTCACTTCTCGTGAATGTGTGTATGTGTGTGTGTATATATCTATATATATATATACTTTCAGTAGACTGTATATCTAATATTATAATCCAAATATATATATATATATATATATATATATATATATATATATATATATATATATATATATATACATGCGCTTGGATTATAATATTACATAGTCTACTGAAAATGTATTATTTTTGCTAATTCAGAAAGGTCTGTAGAATAATCAAATTAAATTCTTTAAAAAAGCCATTTTTTCATATTGTTAGACAACCATACTGCCTTCATTTCCTGAGTTCCAAAGTTCCCTTCCAGGTTTTTACGTATTACTTTTCCCTGTTGAGGAGGGACATTTAGGCGGGAAAAGATTTGCTGATTTTCAGGATTTTTTTTATTTAAAGGAAAGATTTCATCATCATTTATTAGACTGAGGGAATATTTAATTACTACTCTTGTCTGTTACATGGTATGTTTTTATTTATTAATCTTTAAAAATGTTAAAGGTATGGCACGGTCTTCTAAACTGAATACCGGTCTGCGATCTGTAAACTTCATTTTCAAAATTGGTGTGACGTAGAGCTAAACAACTAATCAACCGATTCTGATAAAATTTGGTATACATTTTTCTAATCTTATTGTCTAAAACACGTCCCTGGATGTTTTTGAAAAAAAAAGTATTCTTTTATTGCACAATGTAGCCATTTTTCTTCGGGAAATTCAATCGTTTTGTTTCGAAGCGTACCATTTCGTCAATTTTCAACATTTCTCATTTTTTCTTGGTTCATATTCTGCGTGTAAGTGGTAATGGAAGAAAAAATTTCGGTGGTTTTTTTCCAGATTAATCTCGCCAACGCTAAGTGTGACACCGTTTGACAACATTCGCCGCACCCCGTTTAGAAGACCGCCCCATGCCTCCGCCATTTTCGAAGATTAAGGCCTTCGGCCACAGCAACGGGTATAAAATCATGTGCGAATTTATCATTTTTTTCGTATGACAAAGTAATTCACCCATAAAATTAATTACGCATCTATTTAGTATGAATATCAAGCTGTTAGAAAATATATATATCTTTTTTTTCGATGTTTAAAATGGCCGACTAGGCGAAACTTCTCGAAACAGCTTTTTTCCAACTGGCGTGACAAATAACTTCAAAAACTTTCACTGGATTTACTTCAAATTTAAAAGTTATGTTCCTAATTGCATTTCGCAGATAAGTACGTACGGAATTTCTGATGAATCGAAAACTTTTCATTTTATGAGCAGTTATAACGAAATTTTTCACTGAAAATTCATTTCTTAAGTACAAATACCTACAACTTTTCAATAAAACAATATTTTTCAAATTCCGTACGTGCTTCTCTATAGGTATTCTAATGTAGATTAACGAGATTTTTTCTTTTTTGTTCTGGGTAAAAAATTGTGGATGCCAAATGTCAGACCGCGGAGCGCCTAAAAAATATAACAAAAGAAAATATTGTAATCGGCCATTTTATACATCGAGAAAAATGTATATATATTTTCTCACAGCTTGATATTCATACTGAATAGATGTGTAATTAATTGTATGAGTGAAGCACTTTTTCATGCAAAAAAAATTGTTAAATTCGCACATGATCGTATACCCGTTACTGTGGCCTAAGGCCTTAACTTTTTAAGTACCATGAAACCGTTAAAAGTAGTAATAAAACATATCCTAAGTCTACAAAATGGTGAAGAGATCTTTGCTTTTGAAAAAATCATGTAAATCAGCTATCTTTCCCTAACCATTCATTTTATTTTAATTAAAAAATGGACAAAACTTTCCTCGACCTAGTACACTTATATATATATATATATTTATTTATATATTTATATTTTTTTTACTTATATATATATATATATATATATATATATATATATTTATATATAAGTGTACTAGGTCAAGGAAAGTTTTGTCCATTTTATAATTCAAATATATAATAAATGATACGTTTTATTAATAGATTAAAACGTCAGGTAATATTGAGACACCCATTATATATATACATATCAATAGCTCGCTACTCAAAATCGCTTAATTGTAACTATGAACAAGCGTTGGATTGTTTCCTAATCATATTTGCGTGTATCCGCTCGTAAAGAAAGACAATTTACACGCGCGTTAACGAGCGTAAAAAGTCTCAATGAAGTCCGCGTCAGACCCTATGGCTAATCGGTTCTTCCCTTCATGCGTTGCAGGCGCGCAATTTAATTGAGGCGCTCTTCCTCGGGGGTTTAGTTTGTGTGGGATACCTACCCAGATTGATAAAAAAAAAAGTGGACTGCACATCTTGTTGCGAGACTCGACGAAAAGTGGATTCGCGAACTCGAGTAATACGCGGTCTCAGGTATACACCTAGGCGAATAGACGTACACGCGTGACGGCGAACTCGGCCCTTTCGTGCATGTAGAAATCGCAGCGAAGCCGGAACCAATTGACGCGCGCGGCAAGACGCCGAGATAGATGGGACAGCGCTGGTTCTAATTAAATTCGTCACGGATAAGCCGCGGAGATACCAGCCTCGTCTACGTATACGAACAGAGGTGGCTGACAGATCGAGAGATGTGGAAGAGAAACGGAAGCCTTGTCGCTTTGGCGCGAGGGGGGTGGGGGGTTATTGGTTGTCTCGCAAGTCGCGCGCCAATACGTCTTACATGCTTTACTTATTTGCTCATTGCGCATTTTTGAATAATGAAGGCGAAGTGATATTTCTCTAACAAAAAAAACGAAATCAACCTTTTTTTACTTAAAAAAAATAAAAACAGTGATTTTTTTCATTTAAGAAAATAAGGACAAAATGATTTTTTTATTTTAAAAAAATAAGGACAAAGTGGTTTTTTTATTTAAGAAAAATAAGGACGAAGTGATTTTTTTTATTCAAGAAAAATTAGGACAAAGTTATAGTTTTTTTTTATAAAACATAAGAACGATGTGATTTTGTTTTATTTACGAAAAATAAGGAAAAAGTGATTTTTATTTTAAAAAATAAGGACAACGTGATATTTTTCAACGAAAGACGATGTAATATTTGTTTTATAAAAAAAAAAACAGGGATCTCGGTAGAAAGGGAAAAAATTATAACACTAAACACTACCATTGCCTCAGTTTCACGGGCATAAGTTTATTTTCAATTTTCTATTATATATAATTGATATATTATATATAATGAAATATTGTTTCATGAAAAATCAAATATAAATAAGATCTATGGTTGCAATTCGATTAAATGCTTTTTTCACCTTCTTCAAGCAAAAAACAACTTTTTCAGCAATCACTAAAATGGGGGTGAAGTTTGCATTGTTGGAATACGAGAAACAGTTTTCTTTATTTTGTTGTTCCTTTATTTTTATTACTTTCTAAACTCTTTTGTTGCAGGTGATGGATCCTTGGTCAGGATGTTTAAAAATGTTCCAGTAATTTTCGGAGGCTAGATGAGCCAAAATGAAGTAGGCAATACGAAAATAAATATTTTCGTTGTATTCCAACGGATGCAAACTTCGATACCACTCCTTAAATGCCAACCAGTACATATAAATAACTTTTTTGAAAATTATCTGCACGACTCCTAATTTCTTACGATTTTTGTTTAAGCATCCACTTTTTCTCACACGATTTACGATTAACCTGTACATATGAATTAACAGTGATGAGATCGGGTAAAAGGATTGCAGGACAAGTTTACCGCTATCAAATAACCCAGTGATACTTTACGCGGAAGTAAACCGTTATCTAAGTATTATTACTTTTATTATTTCTTTAAGTAAGGGGTAGGCAACATTAAAAATTAATTTAAAAAAAAAACAGTTAAATGGAATCAAACTTTTTTCATTTTTTGCAGTTTGCGGACAGTAACAAAGAATTATGAACAATAAAATAAGAATAATCTCAAACATTTTCGAATTAGGGATCCAAAACGATGCAAGCCTAACAGTTCTTATTTTATTGTTGATAATTCTTTGTTACTGTGTCCTCAAACTACAAATAATAAAAAAGTTTGATCCCATACAACAGATCTTTAAAATTAATCTCTAAAGTTGCCAACCCCTCAAAAACAAATAACAATTCCACGGTGCAAACTCAAGTCCCATAAATTTTCGGCTAATGCACGATTTCATGCGATAACATCTAAAACGAAAATCGAGCATGGCCCCATAACAATAATTTCCGTATGAAATCTTCCGTACACCAATAATACACGAAAAGGATATGAGGGGTGGAGGGGGAAGATTTTCAGTCGCTCGTTCGTTTCGCAAGACCTCGAGTATAGATATAAAGAGGCCGCGTTCTCCATAGTTGGCCCGAGACGAACGGGCTCTCGCGCGCGCACGCTCGGTAAAGAGCCAGAACGTTGAGAAAGAGCGAATAAAACATCCACTAGTTGGATGGTAGCACGGGGCACACCTCCGTTAATAAGATCCAGAACGGCCGCTAATACGAACCGTAACTATACCGGGTGTCCCATTTTAATCTTACACCTGGTTTATCTCGAAAAATACTGCTCCGACCAAGTATTGAGTATAATGAAACTTTTCGGGGTACAAGGAGAACGTACGAAAAAAATCATTTTTGGCCCCAATTTCAAAATTTCGAGGTAAAGATAGCCGTCATGTTTTTTTAAATGGGATTATGAATTTTGTTCACCAAAAAATTTGTCAGGCCAAAACTAATGTAGGAAAAGTTTTTTCATAACGTTTTTAATTTTTAGGTTAGAATACCATTTTTTACTACTTTAACGCTGTACAGAATGTACCCCGAGCAGCCAAAGTCTTCGACACCCCTAGTGTAAGTGTGCGTGTGTATGTGCGTGTGAGTTTGTTTGGGTTTATGCGCGTTTGTTTGCGATTGTTTGGATTTGTTCGATAACCCAAACAAACGCAAACAAGAATCAAGTCTCCGCGGCTTTTACCTTTACCAAACCCAAACAAACAATCTCACACACACACTTACACTTGGGTTTGTTTCATAACAAACCCAAACAAACTCACACGCACACTTACACTTGGAATTGTTTGATAACAAAACCCAAACAAACCCACACGCACACTTACACGTGCATTTGGTTTAATAACAAACCCAAACTCACCCGCACACTTACACTTGGGTTTGTTTGATAACAAAGGCAAACAAACTCACACGCACACTTACACTTGGGTTTGTTCGATAACGGAAGTGACAAGCCGCAAAGACCTAAACCTTGTTCGGGTTTTTTTGGAGTTATCAAACAAACCTGAACAAACCCAATCGAGGATGAGATTTCTGCGGCTCGTCCCTTCTGTTACCAAAAAAAACCCAAACAAACCCACACGTGCACTTGCACTTGGGTTTTTTTTAATAACAAACCCAAGTGTAAGTAACCCAAGTGGGTTTGTTCGATAACAAAGCCAAACAAACTCACATGCAATCTTACACTGGGGATTGTTTGATAACGGAACGACGAGCCGCACAGACCTAATCGTTACTCGAGGTTGGTCGGGGAGCAAACAAACTCACACCCACACACACGTAGACTTACACTAGGAATGTTAGAGACTTTATTTACCTCTGATGACTTTATATTCCTCGTGGTACATTCTGGATAGCGCTGAAATAGTAAAAAAATGGCAATCTAATCTAAAAATGATAAACGTTACGAAAAAAAAATTCCTACACAAGTTGCCTAGTTATGACCTGACAAATTTTGGTGTGAAAAAAAATTCTTGATCACATCCAAAAACATGTCGGCCATCTTAACGTCGCCATTTTGAATTTTGGGCCAAAAACGATTTTTTTTATCGTCCCCATTTGAACTCGAAAATTTTTATTATACTCAATACTCGATCGAAGCAGTATTTTTCGAGATAAATCACGTATAAGATTAAAATGGGACCCCCGGTATATACATACGTAACGTACAGGGTATACAGGGGCGCGTATGTATAGGAGGTAATATCTTATACGAGAAGAACAGACGCTGTACTCCCCCCATCTTTTCCGCGTCCTTTTTATCTCTCTCTCTCTCTCTTTGCTCATCCTCGTACTTTGCCCTCGCACATTATCCTCTCGTTTGCTATTTACGCGCATTTTCTTCCTTCATCTCTTCCTTCTGTTCCAATTTATTCGCCTCCTCAGTCCGGGAGGGGGGGCGTGTTATCTCTTTTAACGTTTTTGCCCCCTATCGCCCTTATTCCCTACCCCCTGCACGGTTATACAGTCGAAACTTTTTGTTCTCACCACTTACGCTCGATTCTTCTTGCCATTTTGTTTTTTTTTTTTTTTTTATATGCCGGGCGTGTATATATTTTTTCTCAAAATCAAGGATAACCGTTTCGTTAATACGAACCTGTTATATAATTTTGTAACGGTGCAATAACTTTCGCCGATAATTAATCTTGGTGTCTCGTTATCCTTTGGGCCAATATTTTTACTGACGTTTTGATCCGACGTCAGCACGTGATTTCACTCCACATTTTCGCACGCCTGATTATCGGGATGAAAAAAGCGTGTCAGAGAAGTTTCTTTTAACGAGACATTTTCGGCCCTTGATAAAGAGGCTATAACGTCGAAGTTTCGATCGTTGCGCTGCAACGAAAATTAATCTTTTTTAATTGATCAAATTTTTTCGGCCCTTTCAGGCTGTGCAAATAATTCAAACGTTTCTACGAATTCCTGTTAGAGATTTGTGTTCTCAGTTCGCAAAAAAAAACTTTGAATGATCCTAAAAACGACAAAATTGTGAATGGAGAAAAAAAGATCGATGCATTTCAACGATGCAAGCTTCAACGTCATAAGCGGCTGTACTTTCATGACGTTGAAGGCTGCATCATTGAAATCCAACGAAAATTAACTTTTCTCCTAATCGCACCAATTTTATTCGACCGATTTAGAGTGTGAAACTCACTCAAACGTTTTTACGTATTCTCATTACAGATTTTACAACCTCAATTTGCTAAAAAAAAAAACAGACTTTGGACAATGATTTAAAAAAAGGAGTGAAAAATTAAAAAGAAACAATCGTTGCATTCCAACGATGCAAACTTCGACACCGTGTACTTTTTGGATTATAACGCGTATGCACGAATGTATGGCGAATCAATGGGGTTGGAATTGCAACGCAAATTTTTTTCCATTTATAATTTTCTTGATTATCAAAAATCATATGTTGCAAATTTGTTATAGATCGCTAAATAAGAATCCGCAGGAGTGTTCGCGCGATTTTCGTGGCTCAATTGGCCGCCGAAAAATTTCGAAAATAACGAAGGAATCATTTTCGTTGCGTTCCAACGATGCAAACTCCAACGTCATGGCGAATCTTGGGTCGTCTTGATTTCCAAAA
>OX632366.1:19000658-19011502 GCA_951751655.1 Ophion costatus | reverse complement strand
ATCATTTTTGAAAAGTCACGCAAAAATGACGACTTTTTTTCATAGATTTTGTATGTCGAGTTTCAATTCGTCGCCACGTTGTTAAAAATAATGATTCTTCAAATCCACAATCGTCAACGACTCGTATTTATTTTAAACTTGAATAACCTATTTGGTTTTCTAGATTTCGGATGGACCGTTTAAGCTGGCAAGTGTCCACCGCCAAACATCGCAAAAAAATATCATCTGTCGGCGGCCATGCTTTTGTTGTTTTTCTGAATTTTTCCTATATTTGTTTTAAAAGCTCTCAATATATGTGACCTTTTGTTTAAAAATGCATTTCTTTTTCACCAACCGTTTCCAAAAAAAAAAATCGAAATTTGGTCATTTTTTCGGGCCTCTAGATAGATGTAGCCCTTTAAAAAAGTCGAATTTCCGTGCATTTTAGAGACGCAGACCACGAAACCGTAATTTGCGAATCGTTGCGTGATCGGCATGGCAGTCGAAACCTCGTAAAATGCGAAACCAATCGAGCTGAACTTTCACACTCCATATATCCCGCAGTGAGAATAATTGTCTTTGTGCATCAACAGCGAAGGCTGAGCTCGCCCCGTGGAATGTGAAAAATTAAAAAGTGGCCCATTCGGTACGAACCGGCTTATACGTTTGTGCTTGGAACCTCCCGGGGCTGCCTGAGTGACCACCTACGGTTTTCCATCTTTCTTATACCGCTCCGAGTGTCTTTTACGCCATATACTTTTATATCCTTCACTGCGTCTTTCCTTTCTCCTTTTTTTCACCACAATTTCTATCTTCGTCTCGTTATTACGGTCGGTGTACTCGAGAATTGATTTGATTTATTGGACCCTAGAACATGCTTTGGGCCAAATTAAAATAGGCTTGAGGTGCACACTTACTGTATTCAATGAGCGCGAGAATGAAGAAAAATCGACAAAATCATATGAAAATATACGTACTCTAATAGAGCGCATAAAAAATACATAAATTCTAAAAAAACAAAACAACACGACACTGCGAAGCTCGTTACAAAATGTAGAAATGCATACGAATCATAAAGATAAAGCGAAATCCAAATGAAGACAAATCACGAAACGCGTGAACGAAAACCATAAGAAACGATAATAATAATCATGGTACACATGCAGATCCATTAAATGCACACGAAAATCGTGGAAGAAAGAGCGGCAACGGGGGGGGGGGGACAATATGCAGGGGTGGTTTACGAAAGCTGGCGCCCTAGCCCTGGCGACATTAGTGTCCTCTGTATGCATAAGATTGGTATGGGTAGAATAAAGAAGGGAACGCGCGTACTTGCGGATCTTGCCGACGCATGGCGCCCCCTTTTGCCGCGGCGCCCCAGGCCCAGGCTGGGCGGGCCTAGTTCATAAACCGCCTCTGGCCCTAGGCCTGGCGAAATTAGCGGCCCCCTTACGCATAAGATCGGTATGGGTAGAATAAAGAAGGAGGCGCGCGTACTGGAGGATCTTGCCGACGCATGGCGCCCCCTTTTGCCGCGGCGCCCCAGGCTCGGGCTTGGCGGGCCTAGTGTATAAACCGCCTCTGGCGCTAGGCCTGGCGATATTAGCGGGCCCCTTACGCATAAGATCGGTATGGGTAGAATAAAGAAGGAGGCGCGCGTACTTGAGGATCTTGCCGACGCATGGCGCCCCCTTTTGCCGCGGCGCCCCAGGCCCGGGCTTGGCGGGCCTAGTGTATGAACCGCCTCTGGCCTTAGGCCTAACAAAATTAGCGCCCCCCCCCCTTATGCATAAGATCGGTCTGGGTAGAATGGAGAAGGGGGCGCGCGTACTTGCGGATCTTGCCGACGCATGGCGCCCCCTTTTGCCGCGGCGCCCCAGGCCCGGGCTTGGCGGTCCTTGTGTATAAACCGCCTCTGGCGCTAGGCCTGGCGATATTAGCGGGCCCCTTACGCATAAAATCGGTATGGGTAGAATAAAGAAGGAGGCGCGCGTACTTGAGGATCTTGCCGATGCATGGCGCCCCCTTTTGCCGCGGCGCCCCAGGCCCGGGCTTGGCGGGCCTAGTGTATAAACCGCCTCTGGCCCTAGGCCTAGCGAAATTAGCGCCCCCCCCCCCCTTATGCATAAGATCGGTCTGGGTAGAATGGAGAAGGGAAGACGCATGGCGCCCCTTTTTGCCGCGGCGCCCTAGGTCTGGGCCTGGCGGCCCTAGTATGTAAACCGCCTCTGCTAGGTCCAATCTGAATTTAGCACTCCAACCGAGTTGCCGATACCCTGGTCGACGCAAAATCATCCGGCGATTACGAATTTTCTAGGTAGAACTCGTTCGGACCAAAACTTTTTATTCTAGAGACGATTATAGACATAAACCGTTCGTCTGGGCTGAATAAGGCCTAAACGGCGTGGCATCGAAAAGTGCCACATTTTCATGTCTTGTGTCGCATCGACTAGGACCCAGGGGCGGTTTGCAGAAATTGGCGCCCTAAGCCTGGCGAAATTAGCACCCCCTTTATGCATTAACGCATAACGGTAAGATAACGCAACGGTAAGGTAACGCAAGTTCGGTATGGGTAGAAGAGAGAAGGGTTGCGGATACTTGCGAATGTTGCCGACGCGTGGCGCCCCCTTTTGCTGCGGCGCCCTAAGCCCGGGTCTAGTCTATAAGCCGCCTTTGTCAATATGGTAATACGGGGCAGTCGTGATTAATATCTTCGGAGGGTTTAGGCTACATTTACACAAGCCCGTAGTGGCAACCGGCTCATTCGTCCACTTTTGAATATACGTCATGTACTTGCGCCTCTCTTCTCCTCAGGCCCCGATTTCGCATGGGCCTGTGCGAAGCTGGAGCTTCCGATTCGAAATGATGCGTGCTTATGCCAATGACGGGAGCCTCAACAACCGAGATAGCATCGCGGATGTCTCGCCTCCCAATCAATCAAATCATTAATCGCCGTACGAAGATTTGAGGCACCGCGGCCTTTCACTCGAGTTTCAAATCTTCCTTATCTTCGCATTTACGAATGGTGTTGAAGTTTCAGTCGTTGGAACGTAACGAAAATTCATTTTCTTCAATTCCTTTTTGTTCATCGCACGAAAACTTTTTTCCGCCGATTAAGCTTATAGATTTTCAATGGTGGTCGTAAAAAAAATCAATGTATGCCAAAAGCCTCAAAGCAATCGACGATTTCGGATTGAAACGAAAAGGCCCACATTTATAAACCAGCTTATCGTAGGAATGACGTTGAAGTTTGCATCATTCGGATGCAACGGAAATTCATTCTTTTTTTATCGCTAACCATTTTCGTTGGCCGATTTAGACCATGAAAAACACTCGAACGTTCTTACGTATCCTTATAAGAGATCTACGACCCGAATTTGCAAAAATAAGCCTTTGGATACACTGCTGATATTAAGAGAGGGCTTTTGAATGGTGCTGCAATCAGCTACCCCAGCTGCGCAGTTGCAGTCCAATAATAAAAATATAGTAATGAAGAATACAGAATACTTCGTTGGCTTCAACGATGTAAGCATCAACGTCATCGTGATACGATGTTGAAGTTTGCATCGTTGGAAGGCATTTGTTAAATTTGTCCTTTGATTCGTGTACTTTGTGAAATTTTGGAATCCGCAGGAAGAGAAAGCTTCGAAATTGAAGCTTTCCCACGTCAGGTCATCTCTGCCCAGCTAGCTTCTTATTTAATGGATAGGTCATCGTTCTTTCTGCCACGAGGATATTATATATATATATATATATATATATATATACACACACACACATACATGTACATATAAAAATAAATGATATGTGCATTCAAAGTTATGTATACCTCGTCGAGGCGGACACGTACGTGGCATGTCAATCGTCGTTTTTTTTTAGTATCAAGAAACCGCCGATCATAAGCCTATACGTCCTAGTTTCCCAACTTACACGTATTGCTAAGCTTCGTAAATGTATTTGTTGGCATACGAACATGCAGTAACGTGATTCCGAAGGCATTTGACTTCGGGGACCGTCCTCATGGTTGTCTATGGTCCCCATACGTAACATTGTCCGAACCCTTATGTCTTCAAACCTACTTTTCAATCAAAGTAAGCGTGTTCATATAAAGGTAACTATCGGTAGCTTCTTGTTTCCTGCATCAACGATTCCGTTGATGAAACTTTACGAATCGTCCTCCAAAACCCAGATGTGCTCGTAGCCAACATTCCATGGATATAGCGGGTTCAAAACTTCCCTACATATATATATATATATATGTGTGTATGTGCGTGTGTGCGTGTGAAGGATCGATATACTTGCGGTCCACATTAGCGAGGAAGGCAGAATTGTCATCTCGCGTATGACATTAACATTTATACCGAGAGTCGAGTTCCCCACGTAAGTACACAAGCATAGCGTATAATTACGGTCACCGCCGTTCGGACGGAAAAATGCAAGGTCTGTTTTTTTCTGTGTCAATCAGGAACAGAGGACAACGAGAGAGAGAGAGAGAGAGAGAGAGAGAGAGAGAGAGAGAGAGAGAGAGAGAGAGAGAGAGAGAGAGAGAGAGATCAACTACTGCTGAAGCATTGATTTTTCAGCTGCCATCTTTCTTCGTTACATGGATAATGCTTTTTTCTCCTTCCTCTACTCCTTTTTTTACCGCATTAATCTCTTCCTCCCCGGGCTCGATCTATCTGCAGTGTTAGTGCTGATGCCCCTATCGAAACAGTGGATTCCTTTCTCCATCTCCCTCTCTCTCTCTTCCTCGCTGGATTTTTTAAACTCTCGAACAGATTGACCACCGATTCAACTTATTCTGCAATCGATTCATGTACAGCTTCGATATACCGGCTTCTTCCTTCAATATATATATATATATATATATATATATATATATATATATATATATATATTATATATTGTCGGAACGGACTAATTTATTGAGTTGGCAAATCATTTCATTGGGGAAACATCACATTTGCGAGAGTCGGTTCAACCATATCTTTACCAATTGTTGCAAGCCTGGAATCGTTTGTCTTGTAGATTCGGTGTTTTTCTTTTGTTCTTGTGGTAAGTTTCTCAACCGCTCAGCCTTTTTTTCGTTGCACAAGTATCGATTGCGGCCGTCGCAGTGATTGGAGGGTTTAAGGCGCACCGTTTGAAAAATATCTTGCATTCGTCAAGATGTACATACCAGATGCAATCTAATGGTGTGCTCTATCACGCGAACTAGCCATTTGCGGTTTTGCTCCGTTTCCAACCGAAATATTGATTCATCTCTATATATATATATATATATATATATATATATATAGCTGTATGTATGTATGTATGTATTTGCATATGTATATGTAAAAATGTGTATAAGGCTACAACCGGAACGTATTGATCCACTTACGAATTTTTCGTGAGTTTTTTCTGGGAACACAACTACAGATTTACTATTTTTTTACATCAAATAGTATGGCTTTACGTATCTTTTATATTTTTTGTTGTTGAAAACTACGTATAAATGTAGTAGATGCAATGGTTTATGCAGATCGCTGTTTGAAAAAAACGTCCTTCGCGGTGACCACTGCTGCTCGGAAACAAATCATCCAAAATTAAAAAAAAATCAAACGCGCTTAGTTTTATCAATTATCAGTTATTTAGTAATTATCTCGTACTTGGGCGAAGGATTCAATGAAACATTGATTTTTGAAAAATAGTCGCATTCGCGATTTTTGCAAACGTAATGAATCGCGAGAAAAATTCCTTCTTTCAAGCTACATTTTGATACGTAAAAGAAGCTTGTAAAATGTGAAACTGATCGGTGCAGTGATTTTTTACATATCGCGGTGAGCGATTTTGAAAAAGTCATTTTGAGGAAAAACGCCCTTGAAGTTCGTCGGTTCGCGAAACCTACAGTGGGTGGAAAAAGTATATGTACATTTCGCACGAATCTTTTGTTATTAGCTATATTCCTTTTTTTCGTGTTTTCCTAAGATTTTGCAGTGTTAACGTGTACAAATACTTTTTTTGCCCATTGTATAAACGTCCATAACTCCCTTCATTTCGAACGGATCAACTTGACATTTCTAGAAAATATTTTTGAAACCTTATACTCTGCAAATCCGTCCAAAGGCAATAATCGATATTTCCAAAAATGTCAACTATACGTCAGCCCTTAAGTTTTTTTTTCTTACTCTCTCCTTCTTCTCTCACCCCCACGGAACGATCAATAAAAATGTTCCTTTCCCATTTCTTCTCATCGCATAAAGTCGCGTGTCATTTGCTCCATACATGACAATCGAAATTTCTCCTCCAACGGTTTCGAATTCCTGCCACAAATTTGTCTCCAAAAAACTTATCGTCGTTTTTCATTTTTCCCCACGGTTATCCGGCGTCTTCCAGAACAGTGTAATTTTTAAAAAATACGCTGCATCTCAAAAACTGCCGGCCCCAAAAATAAAATATTCACGTGCGAAAAAAAAATCGAGCATTTTTTGTTCGTTCAATTGTTCACAAAGTTTCGCAACGGATAAATGAATCGTCGTGAGATTGGCCGAATAAAAAGCTCAACTCTGCGAAATCCAGGCAGCCCATGAGCCGAGCAAACAACGAAATCGCAGAGAGACTTAATTTTTTTTCCAATCTCCAACGCACAGCCTACAGCCGCGACGGGCTATCATTATCCTGATTGCTCGGGGAGATGCTTTCGTATCGCGAACTTCGGAAGGCACGTAAGTCGAACGCGCGCGAGAATTCGTATTTTTTTCACTGGCCACCCGCCCATCGCCCCGACTCGAGACCACGTGCTCGGGCGAGGCACAAGAGCACGCGCGCGAGATGAAATGAACTTTCGTATGATTACACTCGCGCGGATTATTATTGCCGGTTGGGCATTAATAATACGAGTAACGAGTTCCTGGTTTACGGTTCATCGACGGGTTATCCCGCTGCGATCGGCCTATAGTAGATCAAGGGAGAAAGAGCGAAAAACGAGGTTACCTGAACAGGGAGAGAAAGAGAGAAAGGGAGAGAGAGAGAGAGAGAAATGGCCATACAACGGACCTTCGGGGACTGGACAATACCAGGGCGAGCCTGCGTCCATGGGTTTGTTGTAACCATGTCGGTAAAACCAGATATATATTAGTGTGTATATGTATATATATATACTATAATATTATACTATATTATAGTATATATATATATATATATACATATACTATATTATATACTATAATATAATATTAGTGTATATATATATATATATATATATATATATACAGAGGGTCCTGTGATGAATGGATAATCCTGAAACTGTCAATAGGTGAGATCATGTCCTACTATATGTTGAAATTTCAGTTGAGCAAAAGTCCCACGGTTTTCGAGATAAAAGTCATCTGCTTTTGGTTTTTCGCATGCCATTTCTAGAAATGATAACTTTTATTGACCCGGTTTTTAAAAAAATACTCCTGGTTATTTGCTTTATCTCGAAAAGTCATATTTTTAACCTTAAATGTTAAGAAGACTATGAAAAAAGATCTTGTGGACAATTTTCATACAAACCAATTCGTACATCTAACTTTGATAGCCTGCGGTGTAAAAAATGTACTACGCATATCGTGCCAATTACTTTAAGGGGTTAGGCCACAGTAACGCGTATGAAATCATGTGCAAATTAAACAATTTTTTTTTATACGAAAAAGTGATTCACTTATAAAATTGACTACACATCTATTTAGTATGAACGTCAAGCTATTGGAAAATATATATTTTTTTTTCGATGTACAAAATGGTCAACTACCAATATTTTCTTTTGTTATCTTTTTTTAGGCGCTCCGTACTAAATAGATGTGTAATTAATTCTGTGAGTGAATCACTTTTTCATGCAAAAAAAAATTGTTAAATTCGCACATGATTTTAAAACCCCTTAAAAAGTTGCTGAGTTATTGTCGATGCATATCGTTTGTAGAAATGGCATGCAAAAAAACCACAAGCAGATGATTTTATTCAAAAAATAACATAAAGTGCAAAATCTCGAAAACCGTGGGTCTTTTACTAAATTGAATTCCAGCATATAGTAGGACATGATCTGACCTATCGACAGTTACATGATTATCCATTCATAACAGGACACCCTGTGTGTGTGTGTGTGTGTGTATATATATATTTATTGAGAAATCATATTCCGAACCCGTTCTATTTATGCAATGTTGACTATAACAAAACTTGTGGCGTTTTTGAGGACAGTCCTCAATTTTTTTCCAAACAAATCGTATACAGGTACACATGGGATAACACGATCTCTTTTACCACCGCGGGCCTTTCACCCGAGGCGTGGTGCAATAATACGCTCTATCCTCGCCGGTGCAATTACGTCTGGACAAGACACGACCGCGTCTCGACCGATATGGCCCCGCTGAGACAGACCCCCCCCTGCCCGCCCATCTCGTACACGTATTCCGTAAACTCAGGACGGCGAGAAGAAGCGGCGGCGAACGATAATACGTCGCGGATTCAAAATCGTTGGTACAAATGGTGCTGCTTTCGAGCAGCGATGGAGCCCGAGAAACGGGGAGTAGCCGTTCGCTCAAGGGACTAAGCGAGTTGAGGGAAAAATTCGGAAGTCAGTTTTTAAGGGGTTACCCCGACTTGCGACTTTGAAAAAATCGATTTTTTTTATAGCATTTTTTTGAAGTATAAGTATCTGAGAATATGTCCTGAAAATTTCAAGTCGATCCGAACAAAATTGACTGAGATATGAGCGTTGAAAGAGAAGAATCCGTTGTGTAAACGACCGGCTAATTGAAACTTTATACGCGTTTTTCTCAAAATGGCATTTCTGAAGTCGGTGACCAAGATTACTCGAACACTAATGAACCGATCTTCTTGAAATTTTGCAGGCTTATTTAATACATAAAAATGTAGTCTTTAATCGTTCGATTTTTTTTTTCGAAAAACAATGGCCGTTTTATAGCCAAAAAACGGCCGTTTTTTTCGTTAAAATCGAACCATTAACTTTGACTGTCCACCATTTTGTGAAAAATGAATATTTTTTAAAATCCTTCGATTAAAGACTAGTTTATACTTATATTTGACTAAATCCATCCGCATTTTTTTTTCAGATGATCCACTTCGCCGCAATCTTGGTCACCGCAAACCGTGTATATAAAAACATTATTTCATTGACGGCCATTTGCCACTAAACAATGTAATATTTTTCAATAAAAAAATTACTGAAAGTTCTTCAAGATGTGTTCTTTGAGATGGTATATTGATCGATTAAATAAGTTTTGTAGTTTTCGTACAAAAATTCATGAAAAAGGCCTTTTTTGCGCTACGAGTGGGGGTAACGCCTTAAGCAATGATGAGTAGGGGAATGAGAAATTAGGTTGAAAATATTGTTGAATTATCATTGTCTTGGATGCTTCGGGAATTTAACTTTAGTGAAAATAAACGATGTTGCGTTTAGGTATTTGTATCTTGATCGATGTTTAGTGTTGATAATTCATTTATTATTTGTAACAGATGATTCGGGTAGGATGATATAATATTGTTTTCTAAGAATATTTGATTGATATTTATTGATATTAATTTTAATGTATATTCTATCATTGGTTCTTATGACACACAAGTTTGCATAGTTGAAGAGCGATGATTTTTTTTCTTCGTTTCTCTTTTTTTTTTTTAATTTTTTCATATCTCGTTTTTTTGTTCTCATTTTTATTATTATCCGAAAAGACTTTTTTTGCGAAATGAGGTCATAAATCTCTGATATGAATTTTGAATATGTTTGCATGACTTTCGTAGCCTAAATAGGACGGAAAAAACCTGTACAATTAAAAAAGAATGAATTTTCATTGCATTCCAACGATGCACATTTCAACTTCACTGATTCTTGCTGCTTGTATAATTCAGAGAGAAAAATGCAAAAAAAAATGAAAATTCTTAGGATCTGCCCCTAAAAATAAAATAAAAAATAACATTAATTGTATATGGACATCCGCTAAGCGATCTTTAATATTCATTTAAAGTACCTCAACCGAGTATCAGAGATCGTTCAGCAGACGTCTACAGATATAATTAATCTTATTTTTAATAACTTATTTTTGCGAGGTACTTCCCAATAATTTAATTTTGGGAAGACAATGCCTGAAAACAAAATACGGCCAAGGTGCGCCATTTTAAAGAACAATATGTAATATGTAAAAATAACCAAAAGCTCTATGAGGAAGTAAGAAGAGCAAAGAAATGTTCCCACAAACGACTCGAATTAAATTGACAATTCAATTGCAAAATAACATCCGGTCCCCGAAATAAAAGTAAACGAGTTTAAGCTTCTCCCTCTCTCTCTCTTTTTCTCTTTGCCTCTTCAGGACTTAATAATTATCTCTGGCTGTCTCTTCGTGCTTTTGGTACAATTCTCGGTGATGGTCCCACGCCCATCAACGCCCAGGCCAACAGCAGTGCACAAACATGCAGCGAGCTTTTTTCACGGGGTAATGAAAGAAAGGGAAAGGGGGAGAGAGAGAGCGATGCCAACATCCGCACATTCGGTGCCACGTCCGGCTAAACTAATGCGATTCTGAAATCGGCCCGACCTTAATTCCACTCTGCTGAGAGTCAACTTCACGCAAGCGAATGAGAAACAGCAAGAACGTGGAAGATAAAGAAAAAGAGAGAGAGGGGGGGTGGAGGGGGTCATTTGAAACAGCAGTCCACTTCTGCTGCACCCGAAAGATAATCGTCGCGTTAATTTTCATCGCGGGAAACAGTTTCAACTTTTCTTTTTCACTTAACTATGGCCCTTACACTTGGCCCTTTTCCTTCAAGTTGTGCTTTTCTCTACTGGCGCTTTTTGCGAGCAATTGAATAAAAAATTCCCAATTAGAATT
>OX632366.1:18903158-18995658 GCA_951751655.1 Ophion costatus | reverse complement strand
TTAAAATTTCACGACGATTAGGAAGCTCGTTATTAAAAAATTAACATTTTGTTAAGAACAATTTTTAAAAGAAATAAAAAAAAATTTATCAATAAACTTCGTTTTGTTTCCGTTGCTTTCAGTATATTGTAGATATTATAAAATTGAGAGGTCAAGAAAAAACTTATTGCAAAGTTACATCAGTTTCCATAATACAACATTTAATTTGTGAATGTTAATTGTTCAATAACGAGCTTCCTAATTGTCGTGAAATTTTTACACGACCTCTGATATACTTCATACAAAAACATACCAAATTTTCAAAATTTTATCATCATTTGCGATTTGGGACTCAACATCCTTAAATGTGTACAGCAGCAATTGAAAGACGAGGCAGGTCGTCAATTTAGCGGCACGGTGAGCAGTCCTGTGCAAATCGCAAATGTGTACATCGGCAGTTCGATATATGGCGGGGGGGGGGGGATATTTTGGTCCATTGAACGTTCTGGGATATGTGACGTTGGACATCGCCGGGCATGTGTTCCACTGCTCGAGGGAGACGAGAAGGAGCAGCATGAATAAAAAGAAAGAAAAGAAAAAGCAAGAAGATGAGGAGGATCACCGATGTACCCGTAAGCTTTGGAGATTATATGTTCCAGAAAAAGGAGAGGCAGAGGGAGAGGGGGAGAGAGAGAGAGAGAGAAAGAGACAGGTCTCGATCGACTTTCGCGCGCGCGCACGTTTGATTCTCGTTCCTGGTTATCGATACTGGTTGAACCGGATCAGGTATTGGGACGCCACACACGGAACGGACTGAATGAAAGGGACGGCTCATGCGTGCAGCCCGCGGAGAAGAAAAACATTGACCGATCCCCCCTGAAAATCGAACGACGTAAGATGCAGCTCCGTTGCGTCTCCGTCCCTTCCGAACCCGATCAGAACTGGACCAGATCGCCTATAGGATTTAACAGTGAGGCTTGATGTGCCTAAAATTTTTTTCCTGTCTGCGCTCACGTTGTTTCCGAGATCGGCATACAAATGAATATCATCGGGAAGCCTCCGAATCCCTGCAGTTGTTCTACCTTTGTATCATTCCGATAGTTATTGGGATAACGCAAAAACATCGATTTTTTGCTCCTTTGCCGTTGAAATAAATGTTGGCTTAAAATCGTTTTGATTAAGGATGTTGAGTCCCTATAAAACATGTTAATGCTAATTGTTCAATAAATAGCTTCTAAATCGTCATGAAATTTTTACATGACCTCCTGAATACTGCATGTAAAAACATACCAAATTTTCAGAATTCTATCATCATTACTTCAACCTCCTTAAGGGTTGAAATAAAAAATGATAAGAAAATTCGGAAAATTTTGTATGTTTTTGTATGAAGTATTTAAGAGGTCGTGTTACAATTTCACGACGATTAGTAAGCTCGTTATTAAAAAATTAACATTTTGTTAAGAACAATTTTTAAAAGAAATAAAAAAAAATTTATCAATAAACTTCGTTTTGTTTCCGTTGCTTTCAGTATATTGTAGATATTATAAAGTTGAGAGGTCAAAAAAAACAACTTATTGCAAAGTTACATCAGTTTCCATAAAACAACATTTAATTTGTGAATGTTAATTGTTCAATAACGAGCTTCCTAATTGTCGTGAAATTTCTACACGACCTCTGAAATACTTCATACAAAAACATACCAAATTTGCAGAATTTTATCATCATTTGCGATTTGGGACTCAAGATCCTTAAAATCATTAACTGTTAGGTGTGCAAATAATTTGTTGGCCTTTTTCATGAAAATAATGAGTCATTTACTTGAAATCGAGGTACATTTTGACGGGGAAGGTAATCTCCGTTTGCTTTCACACATTTCGCCCGCCTGTCAGGCAAATTGGGAATTCTTTGGCGGTAAAAAGATGGTGGTTTTGAGTCGATAGAGTCGGCAATGGAATTTTTGACTTTATCGAACGTTTTGAAGTGGCTATCAGCTAAATGATGTTGAAGTGATCGGAACAAGTGAAAATCCGATCGAGGCAAGTCTGGTGAATACACATAAATGAGCTCTCGAATAAACAATCCTTTGGTCTAATAGTTATGCGATTTTGACATCGGTCAACGGATAAAATTTCGAATAATTTAACCTTCGTTGTTGTGGGAGTTCATAATTCTGTCGTTTCGAAATCTTGGTCGTTCTACATTCGGTCATTCGACATTTTGACCCCCACCCATTGCAGCTCATTTTGCTCACTGTGCTCGCGATGTATATTTTGAGGATATGTTAAGGGAGCTTTCCAGTGTGAAATTTTCAAAAAATCGATTTTTTTTTTTTGCTTTATCGAATAGTATACACTCTTCCGAATATTCCCTGAAATTTTCATGCCGAAATTCAGATTATTTCGGTTACTGTACAGCATTTCTTGGAAGAAGGCAACGGAGCGCTACAGCTACAGCGAAACTTTGAACGCGTTTTTCTCGAAACAGCATTTTTCAAAACGGTATCCAACTTGGAGGGCAGAGTTTTAAAGCTATCGAGTTGAATTTTTTACACAATATTCTTAACGTCATTGTTTATCGTGCTATGGAAGCTTTTTTTTTTTGACATCTTCCTATTTTTTTGTAAAAAAAACTGCCAAAAAAAAATGCTAAAATCGATACTTTTTGTTCAAACCGGCGCCATTTTTGCAAAAAAAAAAAAAAAAAAAGCCTCCATAGCACGAAAGCCAATTATATAGCGATCAATAATCTTTTTGTGTTTTTTGTTTCAGATCAAAATTGTGACCCCCAACGTGGACACCACATCCAAGTGCATTTTCTGCAACAATTGTTTCATCATTTTTATAGATATTAATTAATAAATAAATCGATCTTTAAAAAATTGTTTTGTATTCTTCAATATCCAATTAATATACAAAAAAAAAACCAGACCAATTAGATTATTTTTTCTTTAAAAAAAAAAATCGCGAAAAACAGCGATTTTTCGGGCTGTCACACTGGAAAGCTTCCTTAAGCTGTCAGCCCGGAAAAATAGTCTACTAACTTGCTATCGTACGACACCAGACCTGAAGGGAACATTTTTTCGTTCAAATATTCAATACAGCTATATTTATTCTCAGGTCGACACCTTGTCTGTACACCCAATACTTATTGAATTTTAAAAAACACGTTTTTGACAATATAAAGTAGAAGCAAACATTTCCGAAGCGGTATAGCATTGTCTTGATCTTCAGAATTTCGTAAAGACGTGTGAAAATCATTTGAACCCAATTAAACCTCAAGGGTAAGATAATCGCGTGTTCGACAAAATCCTACCTTACTGCACTTCGGACGAATTTTTCGAAATCGCCCTTTCGCAAGTTTTTCAACGGATAAATCGTTCGCGAAAAATTTCGAACTTCGTATCGGGGTCGTAGCCGTTTTTTTTTTTTCCATCAGGTATACTCGTCAATTGATATTCCGTGATCCGGTTTACAGCCTGGATACTCTACACCTGAGAACTAGTGTGAATGAGCGAGAATAAAAAAAAACCTCTACACATATATCGATTTCTTTGAACGTGTCCTGATCGTTGCTCGGCACGCATGTACAACGAGCATCGAGACTTTTTCGCGAATCAATTGATCGTACTTCGGTGGTCGAGGAGATAGGACAAAGCGAGCGGACACGGTTGTAAAGAGAGAAAAAAAAAAGATAAGCGTATGAAGCATCTCACGAAAGCACGCAGAATCTCTCCAGTTTTCTCTCTCACTCTCTCGCTCACTCGAGTTGCCTTTCTTTTTACACATTCACATATGCGAGCATGCTTGTCGCTCCTTTCTTTTTTACTTACCCTCTTTTTAATTTTTTTTTTATGCGAATTCGAAAGAGAAAAGAAAGGGAGAGAGAAGAGAGAGAGAGAGAGAGAGAGAGAGAGAGAGAGAGAGAGAGAGAGAGAGAGAGAGAGAGAGAGAGAGGTTGGCAAAGCAGAGGAAGACGGTGCTAGGATGGCAAAAGAGTATAAAGAGGAAGAAAAAAAGAGCGAATAAAAAGGATCAACGGCCCCGCGGCGGCAGTGCATGACAGACACTCGGCTTGAGAGATAAGATCGGCGTTTTCTGCGGGGACCGATGCGATGCTTACCCTCACCCTGTATTATATATATATATATATATATATATATATATATATATATATATATGTATATGTATATATATATACGTATATACCCACACACACAAACACCACCGAACACATATGGGGTGATATTTTTAACCCGTTAAATCTCTATGTAATGTTGACCATGCAGAGTAATGGTTACTATGAAGACGACCCTCGAAATCATAGGTCTTCAAAATCACATTTCCTGATATATATATATATATATATATATATATATATATATATATATATATATATATATATATATATAGTCCTTATGTACAGCAAGCGATTAAATCGCGATCATATCTTATACATACGTACTCTTTATTTGATCATATATATATATATAAACTTATAAATATACCGGATGAGACAATACTTATTAGCAGTGGAAATAATTTCTAACCTATCAGACTTAGGAGAAAACTTTTCCTAGAAAAGTTACACAGTTCGAAAGGGCTCATCAAGTGATGGCGCTTCGGAGATTTCAAGTCCACCTTAATTGTTTTCAAATGGGATCACTAATTTTTTTTCCGAATTTTATCAAGAAACTGAAAGTAAGTTCGTGCCCCGAATTTGTAGATGATCGAATAACATTTAGTCGAAATTATTGTACACATGGGTAAATGTGCAACGCGAAGGCGGGTGACTATCCGGAATTAGTTACACATCTATTTAGTATGAATATCGAGCTGTTAGATATTCGCTTTTAGAATTTTTTTTTCGATGTACAAAATGGCCGACTACTCGAAACTTCTCGAAACAGCTTTTTTCCAATTGGCGTGACAAATAACTACAACAATTTTCACTCGATTTACTTCAAATTTAGAAGTTATGGTCCTAATTGCATTTCGCAGAGAAGTACGTACGGAATTTCTGATTAATGGAAAACTTTTCATTATATGAGCAGTTATAACGCAATTTCTCTGTAAAAGTTCATTTCTTAAGTTCAAATGTGTACAACTTTTGGATAAAACGATATTTTTTTAATTCCGTACGTAATTCTCTGGGTATTCTAATGTAGATTGACGAGAATTTTTGTTTTTTGTTCTAGGTCAGAAATTGTGGATCCTAAATGTCACGCCGAGGAGCGCGTGAAAAAAGATAACAAAAGAAAATATTAGTAGTCGGCCATTTTGTACATCGAAAAAAAATATATATTTTCTAACAGCTCGATATTCATACTAAATAGATGGGTAATTAATTTTATGAGTGAATCACTTTTTCATGCGGAAAAAATTGTTCGATTCGCACATGATTTCATACCCGTTACTAAGGTCTTAGGCCTTAATACAGACTAACGTGATTCATAGGCCAATATGAGATTGAACCTTGCATCGTTGGAACGCAAAGAAAGTTAATATTTCTGAATTTTTTTTCTTTCAGTGAATTTTACCTACGAAAATCCTTCAACCATTTTTCAAAATATTTGCTTAGCAATCTACAACATAAATCTATTTAAAAAAAGAAGATCTACCACAATGATAGGAATATGGAAAATAAATTATGTAACGCAAAATTGGGAAATTTTGCGTTACATAATTTATGGACGCCCCCTAACTTGAATAACCCATTTTGTGACGATTCTTCTTAAGACTCTCAATATACACAATTTCGTATTTTAAAAAATACGTTTTTTTCAACAACCATTTTTTCAGAAATAAAATTCGGAATTTGGCAATTTTTTCGGTTCTTTAGGTAGATGTAGCCCCTTAAAATTTGTCGAATAAAAGAGAGGTGGATTGTTCGTTTCTGGGCAGAAGAAACAAAAATGCGGAGCGATCACACCTCGTACTTTCGTGTGCACAAGTTCGATGTGCAACTTTCGACGTGGCCGGGCAGCAATGTCCGTTCGTTCGAGCGCAGATGCATAAATACGATAAGACCACCCGGTGAACTGGTACACGCGCTCTTCAATTCTTTTACCTCCGCCTCAATTTTATTTTGCTCTTTTTTTCTCTCTCCCTCTCTCTTTTTTTTCTTTTATTTTGTGTGTCGTTCCCGTCTCCCTCTATGGGCCTCGCGTTTTACACTCGCTCTATCTCCCAGTCTGTCTCTCTCCGGGGAAAAATAATTTTCGTCGTTAAGCCGAACAGCGTTACAAGCTTGTAACGATCCACCACAGTCTCTGTCCCCTCTGGTGTCTTTTGAAATTAATTCTCCGCAATGCGATACGTGTGTATGGGTGTGTGTGTGTGTGTTGAGACCACAGCGCGAGGATTCTGCACACACGCCGGAAAGGGCGAGCCCTAGTGAGACAGGGGGCAATGCGATTATACCCAAGTTCGGGGAAGCAAAAAAAAATGGAAGATACGCGATTATGGAGCCAGAATTAAGGGCAGATATACACCTAGGAACCGGAAAAAAGGCCATTTTTGTGAATTTTTTCAAGGAAAACTATTTGAAATTTCGGATTGGGGTTTTAATTATCTAAAAGTATATACATTCAAAAATATGTTCAATTTTCTTTATAGAAAAATATCAAAAATATATAAGGATATTGTATGATCCTTGGAGCGTCGTAAAAAAATCGGTACTCAAAGTTTCTCGAAAACCAATGAACCGATTGCCTTGAGGTTTTTTGTGGTTATTCTATACACCATTATCTAGTACTTGTCATAGCCGATTTTGAAAATATCGATTTATGACAAAATGGCGGACGTTTGAACATAAATAGTGATTTTTGGGCAAAAAATTAGTTATTATTTTGCCTATAAAACAAAAACTAAGTAATGGGGGAAAAAATGCTATGACAAGTACTGGATAATGGCGTATAACCACGAAAAGCCTCAAGGCAATCGGTTCATTGGTTTTCGAGAAATTTTGGGTGCCGATTTTTTTACGACGCTCCAACGATCATACAATATCCTTGTATATTTTTGATATTTTTAAATAAAGAAAAATAAACATATTTTTAAATGTATATACTTTTAGATAATTAAAACCCCAATCCGAAATTTCAAATAGTTTTCCTTGAAAAAATTCACAAAAATGACCTTTCGTTCCGGCTCCTAGGTGTATATCTCCCGTTAATTGAGAGAGAAAACAAAAAAAATAGCGAGGGAGAGAGAGATAGAGGGGAAAAGTCACACCATCCAGAAGATGAAACTGATGATATAGTATTGAAAAATTGACCAAAAAACCTACATGAACAATCTGTTCGAGCATACAGACAAGGGGGTATCCAAAATCGAACGAACGATAAAAAAGAAACCAAATATCAGGTGTACGAATAAGCTCTCGGCCTTTTTTCACAAAAATAATTATGTAGGGGGGCGTCCATAAATTACGTAACGCAAAATTTCCCAATTTTCTCTCCGGAACCTTTGAATGCACTTCTTCACGGCATTGATGGATATGGCATCTTTCCCCAATGCCAAATAAATCATCTACTTAGCGTCGGATGATTTTTTTTTTCAATTCCAACCCGATTCAATTCAAATCAAAGCCTAATATGGTGCCTAATATGCGCGTTGTTGCAACTCATTTTGCTCACTGTGCTGACGATGTATATTTTCCGGTTATGTCAAGCTGTAGGTCCGGAAAAACAGTCTACTAAGTTGCCATTCTATGACACCAGACCCGAAGGCAACATTTTTTTGTTCATTCAATACAGCTGTTTTTATTCTCAACTTATCGAAAACAACTTACTCGCACACCTACTTATTAAAAGTTCAAGTGGCTAAAAAAGGCTGCTAAAGGAGAAAGCGCGAGAGAAATAATTTTTTTACGTGACTCACCGGTCGCTTGGACGGTTTAGGGCCCTGTCGGACGATCTCCAAGGGTGCTGGTATCGAGGGCCTGCCGAGATACCAGTCCTCGCGAGGATTGTAATTGTCGAGGAGCTTGAGAAGACGGGGCACGTTCACGTAATTGTCGTCGTCGAAGTGGCAGAACCATCTGGAACAAATGAACGCCGAGGCGTCATACCTTCAGTCAGCAAAATGGACCTTCCTTTTTTTAGCTTTCCCATTCGCCATTGAAGGTAGAAGCGTTGGAGTGAGGGGTCGAAGGGGAAGAGAGAGAGAGAGAGAGAATCTTCGAACAGAGTCATTACATGCTCTATTATGCAGCTCCCCCTTTCGCTGCATTGTCTCAATGTTTTTTTTTTTATTATTGCGAGAAATTATTCGATTTATTTTTTCCATTTTTTGCCGTTGTTCTATGGGAGAAAGGCGAAGGGAAATAGAGGGGAGGTATTTGTTGCGCAGTTCGGTAAAACATCGAGAGCAGAGTTCGATCGATGAGATATACTCGAGCAACGATTAATCCACGAGCAAGAACCATCAATCACGAGCCCTTCGGTTCGCATAAGCGTGATTTTTAAATTGATTGATCGATCGTTCCTGCGATTGGTAAATACCAATGAAGGACAGTTCGATTAATACTATCGGGCGATACGCACTGAAACATTGAAATTTGAAGATTATTAATAACTCGATGGCGAACACGTGCGCCGTAAGTTTCGAGTCAATGTTCGCAATCGAATTCTCGTCGAGTGCTCATACAACGTTCGAGTTAGCATCGTTACGATGGAGAGAAAGTTTCATAGATTTTTTTTTAATTGCCCTACTTAACATTTTTCCGATCTTTTTTAAGCATCAATTTTAATAGTGAATGTGATCAATAATTGTGTATGTCTTTGGTTTAGTATGGGTTTGGTTTGGGCAATGCACACGCGCTACTCGAAACACCGGATATAGCCACTTAACAGCCTTCACCAATGTAATGTATATAGCGTTGGATGTTTCCAGAAACATTAAACTGCCATAACTTTTTTGATTTTTGCGCTAGGGATTTTTTTCCGTTGAATTCGTCTCGAAATCAGCTATGTAACAAAAAAATTAAAACCATGCCTTTCCACTTTTGAAGTTAAAAGTTACTGCAGTATTTCCTAGACGTGTTGGCAGAAAAAATATTTTGTATCATCGGATCTTCCACTCGGAATCATAAAACTTTTGTAGAAAAGGTTGTCGAAGGAAATTGTTGCACCCCCTAAGTTTGTGACCCCTAAGTGTAAATGCAAGTTTTCGTCTCGGGGGGAGGGGGCGAGCGTTGGCCGCCATCTTGAAAAACGCGTTTCTGCAAATATCTCGTAAACGGTGCGTCGTACGATAAAAATAGGGAAGACCTTTTTTGTAGGAAATTATATTTTCTATAACTTTGATCGAAGACTTTTTTCTCTATAGTTAATATTTATCGAGATATGGCCAGTTGAACAATTTCAATTGTTGTTTTTGTCAAATATCTTAATAATGGTTGGAGATGCAAAAAAAAAGTAGTAACGAAACTTGTAGAGCATAAGATTCTCTAGAAAATTTATTTGAAACTTTTTGCCGTAAAATGGATCATTTATGAGATATAGTGTAAAAAAGGTTGCCCTCGCGTATGCAAAATCAGCGACGAGTGTCAATGATGCTTCAGTACGCAAAAAAAAGAAGTAGAATCGAAGAATTTGATCATGAAAGGACAACGATACTTAGTTCATTCATGAGAGGTGCCAAATAGTGCTGAGCGCGTCATTTGTTATTGCTAACAAACAAAACAACAATAATAAGTTAACAATAAAATTGATCATGTCAACAAGGAATATGGGTGATAGGAGAAAAGTCCAGGTAATGAAAACATTTTGAGAAATTATTTGAAATCGAAATGAACATTTATTCATACATTGAACATACATTCTTCTTCCCACTATTTCAGCCGTAATTCATAAATTTACATGAAAACAGATTATAAAAAAGGATTGCCAAATACTATTTTTTGAAAATACTATTCGTTCATATAAAAAAAAGTATTATCATAATTCTTGATAATTAATTGATAAAAGTAATGGAAATGATGTGGTCGTTTTTATAACACAAAATTCGCAATTTTGTGATAAATCATTCGAAAACAAATCTCCTCTAGATCGAGGCCCGAAAAACGAACGAGGTTGGTGTATACCTGACCTGACGAGCGGACGTTCGCAAGATTAATCAAATTATATTTTTTGCGGGTGGCACATTGGCTATCGTGGCGACGGAAAAGAAGTCCCCCCCCCCCTCTCCTGCCGGCCAATCTCCAGGTAAATAAAAAAAACTACACGCTCACCTCATCGACGTCATATTATGCCTCGTGGCTTGGCTTACGTTCTGACATCACACTCCACCTCCTTCGGCGATAAATAAAAAAGACCGCAGGCCCGGATCGAGCCTCGATAAGAGATGAACGGCAGCGAGCCTGCACTTTATTAATGCCTCGCCCCGATGAAATACGAGAGAGGAGTAGCAAAAGTGCAGCCGTACGCGCGTTCCTCCGATAGAACGTACGCTCGATACACGAGGTATTTTACTTTTTTTAATTCGCTCGCTCAGACGACCACAATAATTCGTAATATTTTTTTAGGGCATCAGCGCAGTACGAAATTTTCAAAAAGTCGATTTTTTTTCATTTTCCGATAATATAGACGAGTTATATAGTATAGAAGAGTTTTCAAGCTATCCGTCTCAAATTTTGACACAACATTCTACACTCCATTCTTCATCTTCCTATGGAAGCTTTATTTAAACTTCATGTTTTTTTAAACGAAAGACTGTCGAAAAAATTAACTAAATTCCATACTTTTTTTCAAAACGACGATGTTTTGTCAATTTTTGTTTTAAAAAATCTCCATAGCAAGGCCTCCATTGTGATTAATAATCTTTTTACAAATTTTTTTTCGGATTATATTTACGGCCACAAGCGTGTACACCTTGAGGACTATTTTTTTCGAAGACATTTTCGACGATTAAAAAAATATTTAAAAAAATAAAAATAAACGTTCAAAAATGTAATTTCTGTTCTTCACGAGCGCTTTGATTTGACATAAGAAAATCATACTGATTAGCGTATTTTAACCATCGAAAAAAAATCGCGAAAATCAGCTATTTTTCGATCCGTTGTACTATGATAATCCCTTAACATTCCGCTTGGGATATGTACACCGCAGCGGAATAAAAATTTCACCAATGCGCAAAAATAAGAAGAAAAAAGATGTTTAAAAAAATCGACAAGAATTACGCAGGAAGAGTGAAAAAATATTTAGGACACCTTGCTTTTCTAGAATAACTTGTCGAAAAAAAAAATATGCATTTGTCGATTAGCCTACTTGGTAGCTTGTTTCAAATATTGATATTCTCTGTCAATATAAATAATGCACTCTAATGGAAATCCTCAGAAAACACAGCGAGGTATGCAAGTATTTTTTTAAATTCTCTTCATACAATTCTACTTTCCTTTTTGTCGATCATTCATTTTTTAGATTACGCTGAAGTTTGCATCGTTGGAATATACCGATTTTGTGGTTTATTTTTCATTTTTTCATGTTTATCATTATCCAAAGACGTTTTTTTTTTTGCAAATTGAAGTTGCGGCTCTCTTATAAGAATATGTTAAAAGTTTTGAGTGATTTTCAGAGACTGAAGGGACGAAGAAAGATTTGAACAATTAAAAAGGATTAATTTTCGTTGCGTTGCAACGGTGCAAAATGCAACATTTAAAAAAAGTAGAATACTACGTTGAAGGGAGCTGCACTATGGATCTGTAAGGGCCAATAAAAGAATGAGTGTTCGGAGGTCGCGGCCTCGCTGAGACGGAAAGCCCCGTACACGATATGCTATACATTGTTGATGGATATCATACAGGTGCACGGGGCAAAAGGGATTCGTGTTCTTATATGATTAATAGCGATCAGCGGGCCGAATTGACGATATCGAGTGAATACAAATTCTGGGCACGTATACACACGGACTCCGAGCAACAAATAAATTACATTTTTGCCGTATATATATATATATATATATATATATATATATATATATATATATATATATATATATATATATATATATATATATATATATATATATATATATATATATTACTGACCGAAATTATCGAAAAATTACTGACGCATATATATATATATATATATGCGTCAGTAATTTTTCGCATCGAAACAATAAAGAATAATAAACTACCAAACATTAACAATGGTGACGTCAAAGTTTGCATCGTTGGAATGCAATGAAAATGAATTCTTTTTAGTGGCTCAAATTTTTTCGCCGATTCAGGCTGTGGAAACCACTCCAACGTTTTGACACATTTTCTCTAGAGATTTACGTCCTCAATTTACAAAAAAAATAATAATAATGATGATAACAAAAATGAAGGAAAAACATCGTTGTATTCCAAGGATGCGAACTTCAACATCTCCAATTTTTTATATTTTCGATATCGTCCAAATATTTATTTTGCAATTCAATCTCTGGCTGCCCAACAACAAAGTGCTCAAGAAAATTCGACGAACTTTTGTAGCCTGCTAGTTGCATCGTTGGAACGCAATGAAAATGAATTATCGTTGATCGTTCAAATCTTTTCTAGCCAATTTAGGCTGTTGAAAATCGCTCAAACGTTCCTACGTGTTCTCATTAGAAATTGACGACCTCAATTCGCACAAAAAAGGCTTTGGATAATGATAAAAATAAAAAATAAAAAAATGACAAAGTTAAAATCTTTGCAATCGAACGATGGCAAACTTCAACGCGTCACGCGACGTCGAAGAAAAACAATATCGTTGATTTTCGACATCGTCCATTGTTCTTCTTCGTACTTCCGTTTTGGCCAACTGCGACGTTCGTCGATCCCTCGCAGTCTGTGAGAAAAGGGCATCGAATGCACGTGAGATGGCAGGGCGATGAGGGCCGCATTGAGAAGGGGGCTAAGCGAGCCGTGGGAGGAGTAAGTCAGGGCTGTCGAGAGTGACGAGTGCGAGTCGCGTGTCGTCTTCCTCCTACGCACACTCACACACTCACTACATACGTATATATTTATACAAGGATCAGGGTGCACATAGGGGATGTAATTCTTATTCATACATCAGTTCCGTCCTATTCTCAGCTGGTATACATTCGAAAATAAGAATGAAGTTAGGGAAGCGGATCGGCGACCCCGTGCACAACGCGCAGTATTCATCAAATGGTTATGGTAATAACACAGGGATGGGTAGTGCCCCATCGTTGATGGGAACGCGCGACGCACACGCGGGGTCTCCACAGGACCCCGTGGGAAACTTCCGACCCTTTTGAATCCGCCATATATATATATATATATATATATATATATATATATATATATATATATATATATTTATATTTATATTTATATTTATATATATATATATTTATTTTCTTATTTATTTATATTTATTTATTTATTTATTTTATTTATTTATTATCTTATTTATTATATCTTATTATATATATATGTATATATATATATATATACATATAAAATGTATGCACGTATGTATGTATGGTGTTTCGCATGTCATTTCTACAAATGATAACCTTTTTGGTCAGGTTTTTAAGGCCTTAGGCCACAGTAAGGGATATAAAATCACGTGCGCATTTAAGGATGTTGAGTCCCTATGAAACATGTTAATGTTAATTGTTCAATAAATAGCTTCTTAATCGTCATGAAATTTTTACACGACCTCCTGAATACTTCATGTAAAAACATACCAAATTTTCCGAATTCTATCATCATTACTTCAACCTCCTTAAGGGTTGAAATAAAAAATGATAAGAAAATTCGGAAAATTTGGTATGTTTTTGTACGAAGTATTTAAGAGGTCGTGTTAAAATTTCACGACGATTAGGAAGCTCGTTATTAAAAAATTAACATTTTGTTAAGAACAATTTTTAAAAGAAATAAAAAAAAATTCATCAATAAACTTCGTTTTGTTTCCGTTGGTTTCAGTATATTGTAGATATTATAAAATTGAGAGGTCGAAAAAAAAACTTATTGCAAAGTTACATCAGTTTCCATAAAACAACATTTAATTTGTGAATGTTAATTGTTCAATAACGAGCTTCCTAATTGTCGTGAAATTTTTACACGATCTCTGAAATACTTCATGCAAAAACAAAAATGTGCAGGTACAGGTATGTGTATATGAATAAAAATTACTTTGCCATGAATCTGAGTGATCCATCTCCCTGTTACGTTTAGTTCTGGCTCCAAATTGCTGTTGTTTACACACATGTGGGTGCGCTATTTATCGGTAGGCTCACGCATTAACTCGATATATTTTGTTTCGCTAGACTTTATTTTGTTTCATTGAGCAAGAGAGGGAGCGAGAGAGAGAGAAAGAGAGGGGGGGGAGAGAACTGAAACCAAAATTGTGGGCGTAACGATGTTTTCACAACCGGTGGCAGAAGTGCGTGAAAGCACGGTAGGAAGACCGGCTACCGGTGAAAAGGGTCAGGGCACTCTCTCGCGTGGCACTTGGAAGTCAAAGAGGGTTTTCTACGTCTTTGCTTTTAGGCTGGCCGGGCGCCGCGTTGAGTGATGAAACACACGAGGGCTCTTTTCACGAGAGCGACGACGGCACTAAGTATAGTGCGAGGGTTACTTGTTTGTGAACGCAACGAGAAATAAGGGCCGAAATCTCGATGAGACTGCGCGCGGGGAGAATATCGAATTCGTCGGGGAGCCACGTGCCCCGAGCATTCTATTCGTGACTGGCGTCTGTGTGTATGTGAAGGGTTTTTGTAAACGAGGTTAGCGGTGGATGAGACCCTAATTGATGATCATCCTTTATGCTCTGAGAAATATCGTTTCTCGTATTCCCCGAGACATCGATTTTTATAAATAGCTACGATACGTTCGCGATTGTGTGGTCTTGAAGTTTGCATCGTTGGAATGCAACGAAAATTCTTTTTTTACCTTTTATTTTATTTTTTTATTGTTATACCTGATTTTTTCGAAAATTCCAATCGTCGATGTTTAGAGATGCATCCCTACTTTCTTTAAGGAGGTAGGATCATTAATACGAATCCAACTTTCGGATTTGAAATTTTTATATAATTTTTACGAATACTTTTTGCGCCTATTGCCAAAATTTGAGCTATTTTGACTGGATTTATGGAGTTTTATCATTTATCACGTACCAATAATATGTATAAGTATATTCTGCCTATCGTGTTAATTCCGCTGAGGTAATTCAAGCCCGTTTTCATAGGCTTACATTTTATTACGTTAATGTTATTACGAAGATTACTACCGAGTCGTTAACGATCTAATTTTTCAGTTTTTATTTGTTCACGAGCAATAAACTCATCATTTGCCACAACATTTGACACAGTATAATCGATAATACGAATAATCAACATAATTAAACATCAATCAGAGCAACTGTGGGTAAAATGAATTTAGACTCTTTTTTGATCCCGTGGAAGTGATTGTACCTCTTTAATTGAGCGTCATGCTAAATCGTCATCATAAATGAGCCAAAAATAATTCGCACAACTAAAACGTATTAATATTCTTTAACCCCAATTATGCAAACTTCAACGTCATTGGACAATGAGATTGAAGTTTGCATCGTTGGAATGCAACGATTTTTTTTCTTCGTTTTGCATTTTTTTTTTAATTATCATCCGGAGCCTTTTTTGCGAACTGATGTCATAAATCTCTAATAAGTATACGCGAAAACGTTCGAATGATTTTCACAGCCTAAAACGGCCGAAAAATAATTAAAAAGAAATAAATTTTCGTTGCATTCCAACGATGGAAACTTTGTCATTTTTTGCATACGAAACTATCTCCGACTGTCCGGATTACAAGATGTTTTTAATCTCAAAAACAATGTAGTTAAACCTACAGAGCCATCGAACTCGAACGTTCATAGAATGCATCGACTTGGAATAAAAAGTCAGTACCCTCCAACACTCGTTCGAATATTCCACGACGGGACGAAAATCGCCGAGCCCGCAAAACTGATCACATTGATGTCAATTAATTCGCGATCTCAAGAAATTTCGAGGAACGAGAAGCGACTCGAGAAGTTCATGCTGGCCTAATTAGGGTTCAAGATACCGTGAAATTCACGACGTCCTCTCCCGAGCCGTCGTGAAGCACTTCGTGAACTCGAAAATTTCGAACAAGCTGCCAACAAGCGACTGCCGACTTCTGATTTACTTGTGACGTGAGTGTATCTCGTATTTCAATCTCGGGTATCCGTGGAATGGCGCAAAAGCAACGAGCAACGAGAAAGGACGAAATCAGAAGCCAGAGAAACGTACATGTTAGAAATGAAAAAGGTCAGGGCTCCGGTGTAAAACCAACGTCATTCGTTGTCAGAAGAGCGTGTCATAATACCGAGGCATTCATTATTGGATCGCGATACGTATCGTCAGCCGCGTGTACAGTTTCGAGATTTGAATAGCCTGAATGGTGATACAATGTGGATAGAAAGACTCGCGGGGTCACTTTGATGATATCTTATCGACGATCGATTTTACTCGATCGTTTTGATCGACAGTCCCGCTATCTTTTGCATTGTCTAACACGACGTGTACTCCAGTAACGGTTCTAAAAAAACCTTCCAGTTGTGTTCGTAGCCTAAATTCGCCAAAATAAAAAAAAAAGAAATTCAAAATAAAAACGTCCTCATTATATTCCAATGGTGCTGAAGTTTGCATCGTTGGGATACAACGAAAATTCTTCGTTTTTTTTAATTCGTGTTATCTGTTATGAAATGTTTTTTTACGAATTGAGCTAAATTTTTTACAAAATTAAGCTAAAAAATCGGGCGCTACGAGAAAAAAAATATTTCCGTTGTATTGTAACGGGTATAAAATCATGTGCGAATTTAACAACTTTTTTTTTCGTATGAAAAAGTGATTCACTCGTAAAATTAATTAGACATCTTTTAGTATGAATATCAAGCTGTTAGAATTTTTTTTTTTTTCGATGTACAAAATGGCCGACTACTCGAAACTTCTCGAAACAGCTTTTTTTCAATTGACGTGACAAATAACTTCAACAATTTTCACTCGATTTACTTCAAATTTAAAAGTTATGTTCCTAATTGCATTTCGCAGAGAAGTACGTACGGAATTTCTGATTAATCGAAAACTTTTCATTTTATGAGCAGTTATAATGAAATTTTTCACTGAAAGTTCATTTCGTAAGTTCAAATACCTACAACTTTTGAATAAAATAATATTTTTTAAATTCCGTACGTACTTCTGTAGGTATTCTAACGTAGATTGACGAGAATATATAATAATAATATATAAAATATATAAAAATAGAATGGTAAATAAAAAGAGAATATATAAAATAATAATAATAATATTTGTTTTTCGTCCTAGTTAAAAAATTGTGGATGCTAAATGTCACGTCGCGGAGCGCCTAAAAAAAATAAAAGAAAATATTAGCAGTCGATTTTGTACATCGAAAAAAAAATATATATATATTTTTTTTTTTCTAACAGCTTGATATTCATACTAAAGAGATGTGTAATTAATTTTATGAGTGAATCACTTTTTCATGCGAAAAAAATTGTTAAATTCGCACATAATTTTATAACTGTTACTGTGGCCTAAGGCCTTAAGACCATATATTCCAACGATGCAAACTACGACATCGTCTCGAAGTTTGCATCGCTCGAAGGCAATGAAAGTTCCTTTTGTATTCCGCAGCTCCGTTGTCACCAGAATTACTTTTTTGCAAATTCAAGTCGTTAAACTTGGAAGAGTGTCCAAAAAACGTATGCCTGATTCTCGTAGCCTAAAACTACCAAAAAAAGAAATTGACGACAAGTAAATGATGCGGAAAAATGAATTTTCGTTGCATTCCAATGATGCGAACGTCAACATCGACGTCCTTTATGCAAATTTAATATGCGATTGATTTGCAGTAATTACACGCCTTATGATAAGCACGATAATTGAGCTGTCAAAATAACCTTTGTGTGTTGAGTATACGAATGAAGGAAATTATAATAAAATGTTGACATATTCATTCCTCAAGTGTTGGAACTCTTGTGATTATTCCACACATGAAACGGCATGTTTTTTTTTTTTTGAAGATCTAATTTATTCGAGGTATCAAGATCCGCCGAAAAAAAAAACAAAAAGTAATTTTGGCGATCTTGGAATTTGCACATAGTGTGGCGTTCAAATTATGAGGAAGACGAGCAACATCCTGCCAGGTGATACCCGACCGTTGCTCTCGGTCGGTGGAATTATTCATTTGGATTGGTATACATGTGCACCGGGAAAATTGCACTGGGCTGACGATGACGCGCATCTTCGTAAATTATACACAACTATATATAAAGAGCATCTATATATGTGGAGACAAGAATTCATCTTAATAACTCGCTCTTATATATATATATATATATATATAGATATATATATTATATAAATTAAATATATATATAGGGCTACTGGTTATTGGTCACGATCTCGTAAAAGGGTTACAGGACATGTTTTCCGCTATCAAAAAACCCAGTTATGCTTTATGCAAAAGTGAACCATTTTCAGGGGCTCGTGAATTTTGCATCGTTGGAATGCAACGAAAATTCTTCTCTATTCTGTTATTTCCTCCTTTTTATTATTCCAAAAAATCTTCCTTGCAAATTTTGATCACAGATCTCTAGATAAGTAAATAAAAAAATTGTTGAGCGATTTTCGTAGGTAAAATAAAAACTGGAGAAAATAAAAAGAAAACACAATTTTTGTTGCATTGCAACGATGCAAACTTCAACAGTCCATTCTCAAGATATCATCGTTTTCTTAAATCTTATGTTCCATTGTACGGGGCCTTCCCCCTTGTTACATTCCCCACCATATTCTACTCGTCACCTTTTCGAGATATTATTTTTAGTGAGGAGTAGGCAACTTTAAACTCAATAATAAGAAAAACTGTTTTTTGCAATCAAACGTTTTTATTATTTATAGTTCGCGGACACGGTAACGAAGAATTGTCACCAATAAAATAAGAATAATTATTAGACTTACAGAGTTTTGGACGCCTGATTCAAAAATGTTTGCAGCCTATCCCTATTTAATTGCTGGCGATTCTTTGTTACCGTGTCCTCAAACGACGAATAATAAAAAAGTTTGATTTCATACAGCAGTTTTTAAAATTCGTTTTCAAAGTTGCCTACCCCTCACTTAAAAGAAAATAATAAAAATAATAGTATCTCGAAAAATGGTTCACTATTGCATAAAGCGTGACTGGCTTATTTGATAGCGAAAAACATGTCCTATATACACAGGGCTACCGGTTATTGGTCGCGATCCCGTGAAAAGGGTATAGGACATGCTTTATGCAATAGTGAACCATTTTTCAAGATATTATCATTTTTATTATTTTCTTTAAGTGAGGAGTAGGCGACATTAAAAATGAATTTAAAAAACTGCTGTATGAAATCAAAGTTTTTTTATTTCGAAACAAATATATATATATATATATATATATATATATAATTGTTATTATGAGAAATTCTCATTTCTGATGCCCTGTGGTAGAAACAACGTGACTGAGAAACCGGAAGCGGCGATGTAGCTGCCTTTTTATGAAAAATGTACAATCCGCAGAACAATTTGCCAGCGGTGATCCGCCAGCAGGCTTAAATTACGTATGCACAGGCACACAAGGACGTAGGCATAATCTGGCGATCGCTTTTTATACGTTAACCACATACGCGTTACGCATGAGAAGTATGCTTGAAGAAGTAGCGCGTCTTCGCGACCCCTTTGTATGCTCATCCGGTGATCCGGCGAGCCAGCAGTGTTATTTTACAATTCATTCGGATAAATGATCCTCCGACCATCATTATTCCTCGTAATTTTCGGAACGTTCGAACTAACGATGCCCTCCGGGAAAACGATCGCGTAGCCGTTTAATTTTAATTAATAAAATAATTAATCAATTAAACAAGCCGACGTCGCGGCTCGATCCGATTCGTCGATCAGCTCCAATTAACTTCTCGTTCGATCAATTATCGAACTCTCGAATGCTCTCAATGTAACCGTGCGCGGATGATTCATCGGGTGCTATTATTTTTATCGTTATTATCAATCAAATTTCGAATTTTAATCGACGATTCTTAGTTGAGCGGATAAAAAGTCCCTGCGTGTCGATATTTCGCCCTCGGAGTAGCGTGTACGGATTCACGGCGTTGCCCCGGAGGCTAAGCCATACGAAGCGACGAACCGAAACGGGGCAAACGATTTTACTCGGCGAATGCACACACGCGTTTCCGACCAAGTTCAAACCCTCAGAGCGACGCGTACGTACGTATATGTATTTATACATTTATGGCTACGTGTGCATGGGGCGTTTCATGCCAGAATACAGTTAGTGTCTGCTTTTGGGGATTTTATGATACAATAATTTTTTTATTGATTTAAGGGGTTAGGCCAGAGTAAGGGGTATAAATTCACGTGCGAATTTAACATTTTTTTTGTATGAAAAAGTGATTCACTCGTGAAATTAATTACACATCTATTTATTATGAATATCAAGCTGTTAGAAAAAATATATACATTTTTTTTTCGATGACAACATCGACTGCTAATATTTTGTTTTATCTTTTTTTGGGCGCTCTGCGGCGTGACATTTAGCATCCACAATTTTTTACCTAGAACAGGTAACAAAAATTCTCGTCAATCTACATTAGAATACCTAGAGAAGTACGTAAGGAATTTAAAAAATATTGTTTCATTCAAGAGTTGTAGGTATTTGTACTTAAGAAAAGAATTTTCAGTATAAAATTTCGTATAAAACTGCTTGTAAAATGAAAATTTTTCGATCAGAAATTCCGTACGCACTTCTCTGCGAAATGCAATTAGGTACATAACTTTCAAAGTTGATGAAAATCGAGTGAAAATTGTTGAAGTTATTTGTCACGCCAATTGGGAAAAAGCCAATTAGAAAAAATTTTAGTAGTCGGCCTTTTTTTTACATCGAAAAAAAAAATATATATATATATTTTCTAGTAGCTTGATATTCATACTAATTAGATGTGTAATTAATTTTATGTGTGCAATTAGGAACATAACTTGTAAAGTCTAAGTAAATCGAGTGAAAATTGTTGAAGTTATTTGTCACGCCAATTGGGAAAAAGCCAATTAGAAAAAATTTTAGTAGTCGGCCTTTTTTTACATCGAAAAAAATATATATATATTTTTTCTAACAGCTTGATATTCATACTAAATAGATGTGCAATTAATTTTACGAGTGAATCACTTTTTCATACGACAAAAAAATTGTTAAATTCGCACATGATTTTATACCCGTTACTGTGGCCTAACCCCTTAATATTCTATATTTTAGGCTTGCGATAATGATAATTATCAGTTTAATGATAAAAATAATGAAATACATGTTTATTCATGCCGCCATGTTTTAATCCAATATTTGAAAAAGATCATTCAAAATGACTTCTTCGGGCTCATCTACACGATGTTGAAGTTCGCGTTGGAATCCAACGAAAATTCGGATAAAGTTCCGAAAAGGACAGACCTCCGATTAATTTGCAATTTTGTGTAAACGTGTATTTTTTATTCGCTGATCACGAATATGATAGTAAAAACACCCGGATATTTGGTTTTCAAGGTCAAAACTTACGAAAACTGATTTTTTAAAAAGTTTTCTAATCTATTTTAATAAATATTGATCTTAGAGAAAAATGTTTCGTACAAAAGTTGGAAGACCCTTACTAGGGATCCATAACCTAAAGCTGCAACAAAAAGACCGTAGAAAGTGATGAAACGTAAGAAATGGAAGAATAAAGAAGAATTTTCGTTGAATTCCAACGACGCGAGCTTCAAGCCCAGAAAAAGCCTCTGTTTAAGGATGTTGAGTCCCAAATCGCAAATGATGATAAAATTCTGAAAATTTGGTATATTTTTGTATGAAGTATTTCAGAGGTCGTGTAAAAATTTCACGACAATTAGGAAGCTCGGTATTGAACGATTAACATTCACAAATCAAATGTTGTTTTATGGAAACTGATGTAACTCTGCAATAAGTTTTTTTTTTTGACCTCTCAATTTTATAATATCTACAATATACTGAAAGCAACGGGAAAAAACGAAGTTTATTGATAAATTTTTTTTTATTTCTTTTAAAAATTGTTCTTAACAAAATGTTAATTTTTTAATAACGAGCTTCCTAATCGTCGTGAAATTTTAACACGACCTCTTAAATACTTCATACAAAAACATACCAAATTTTCAGAATTTTCTTATCATTTTTTATTTCAACCCTTAAGGAGGTTGAAGTAATGATGATAGAATTCTGAAAATTTGGTATGTTTTTACATGAAGTATTCAGGAGGTCGTGTAAAAATTTCATGACGATTAAGAAGCTATTTATTGAACAATTGACATTAACATGTTTCATAGGGACTCAAACATCCTTAAACTTCTTCGCGTCAGTTTTGCTTTAACATTCCAAAGTTAAAATTGAAAACTACTTGGACGTTTTAAAATTTAGAATAATCGTTAAAATTCGATCGATACTCGAGCTCGGTGGCATCAATTCAACGACTATGTTGGGTTTGATAGGGAATACTCCATACAGGGCATGTATAGATATAATAGACGACTTCGCACGCCCGAGGCAACGTGGATAGAGATTTCTCGGGGACGTTCGAGGGAGCAGACCGATACTGCAAATCACACGAGGAAGTGTACGAACGAGAGAAAGAGGAAGAGAGAGAGAGAGAGAGAGAGAGAGAGAGAGAGAGAGAGAGAGAGAGAGGGAGAGAGAGAGAGAGAGAGAGAGAGAGGGAGAGAGAGATCGCGAGATGGAAAAGATGGAGACAGGAGAAAGAGAATCCCTGACGATCATGTGTATCGTCCTTTTCCGCGTTTCTCGATTGCCCCAACGATCTTCAAGATTATCGTGGTGTTAAATCGGATTCCTTATCTTTCGAGCATGGCATGAAAGCATTAGATGCATTTATGTGTGTGTGTGTGTGTGTGTGGGTGTGCGTACTGCCACATCTTTTGATAAAGCTACACAGACAAACACACACACACATGTATCAAGAGATGCGGCAGCGTCTCGACGCCATATATATAGATATACCGGAACACGATCTCTGAATGCGTACGAACGGGATGCTCTGTACTTACGAGGACCGTCAAACCAAACCTTTCCAGACAAACTGCAAATGGATCAATTGATTTATCTTGATTTGTGCGTCTCGTTTTTGCGATTACATCGTTCGAGTATTTTATTACGGAGTGGGAGTGTGCATCGCTGGGGAAAAAATTGAACTTTTTTTATTAGCATAAATGATGTATAAAGAGCCCAAGAATGACATACAATTTACTTTTTCAATAAACTCTTAAGTTTTATGATAAGACAACGAAAACTTTTCTTCAACATCCCAATACATATATATATATATATATATATATATAAAGTAAACAAAAAAGAAACCGACCGAAGGTGATACGAAGGTATGAGACGAAGGCGTAAACAGATCAGAGGTCGATGAAGGCGATTAGGGGTCAAGGGGCACGCAACAACATGCGAGCGGGTGCCGCATCGTGAGCGCGATCAGCGATTCCGAAGAGTCGCTCGTGGCGCGACGAAAGCATGTTTGCACCCGGGTACGCAATCGTGCGGACGCGTAAGCACGCGTCTGCTTTTCAGCACACCAAACCGGAAGCGTCCTTTTAACGACACTCGGAAACTCTACACCCTCCTGCGGAACACGAGCCGCACGATTTCGCCACCCATCCTTTTCTTCCTCCTATCCGTAGCCACCGAATCTTAAGGCGTGACTTTGATTATTATTTTGTTCGTTTCTAGCTTCGACTTATTCGGTGACACTAAGTGCGTGTACCAGAAATTTCTGCTCGACAGTTTTCCAATTAAATGTGCCGAAAAGATAATTTGAGATTGAGGCTCCGAAAATGAGAAGAATCGGTGCTTTTTTTTTAATGATACGTTATACACGGGGCAGCTCATTATGCGAATTTTTTAGTTACTCCACGGACCCAGCGAGGTTGTGGATGCGCAGCGCAGGAGCCGAATATAATGATCTACTTTCGTCGACGTTGCGTTCGTCACGAAACCTCTCAATTTGGAATGGAGAGACTGTAAGGGCAACATGATCGATCGGCTCGTTCATTAATTTCGATCGCAAAGTGGACACACGACGACGTTCGAGAAATCATTGTACATAAATTTTGCTGCCCCAATTTATCGATATATATATATATATATATATATATATATATATATATATATATACAGGGAGTCCTGTAATTAATGGATAATTCTACAACTGTCGATAGGTCAGAGCATGTCCTACTATATGCTGGAACTCCAGTATAATAAAAGTCCCACGGTTTTCGAGATTTTGGGCTTTGTGACATTTTTTTTTTTTTTAATTGTCTTCTTTTGGTTTTTGGCATGCCATTTCTATAAATGATAATTTTTTTACACGTTTTTTAAGAATACTCTTGATTATCGGTTTTATCTGGAAAAGTCTTCTTTTTAACTTTAAATGTTAAGGAAACTTTATGAAAAAAGATCTTACACAGAATTTTCATACAAACCAATCCGAACATGTGACTTTGATAGCCTGGGGTGTAAAAAAAAGTACTACGCATATCGTGCCAATTACTTTAAAAAGTTGCGTAGTTATTGTCGATTCGTGTCATTTGTAGAAATGACGAGCAAAAAACGAAAAGCAGATGATTTTTAAAAAATAACGTAAAGCCCGTAATCTCGAAAACCGTGGGATACCCTGTACATATATATATATTTGTTATATCAACACACAAGGAAAACGGGTCTCTAGTTTTCTTTTCCATGATCGTTTTTCACGAATGACTACAGTGGTTCGTATCCTCTCGAGTTTACGAACAGCACGAATAAACGAAAGAAATCGATATGGATTGGAAAAAAGTGGGAAAGTATAATTAATTTTAATTAATTTTAGTTAATTTTCCGCATATATAAGAAATCTCAGTTACATTTTCACTCATTGATAAGATTCGATTAGAAACAAAACTACGTTCAACGATATTTCGAGTCTCATTTTTTGCTCCGGTTGGTTCATTTTTTCCGTTCGACAAATTCTTTTGATATCGACTGCGGCGAATGTAAATATAACGGAGAATAAAAAACAAAGGGAAATTCGCATATGACAGTTAAGTCGAAGAGAACGAATTTTTTTTCATTAACTTTCAATTTAACGTAGAATTTGGTTAATATACATAGAAACATATAGAGAAGAAAGAGACAAAGGGAGAGAGGGAGGGGGGAAAGGAGGGAGGGAGGGAGAAAAAGAGAATCAGCAAAATGATTATGTTCGTTCGTCATATACATGACTGTATATGTATATGTTCGATATGTGCATGCACGTATATATCAATACTCTCGAAGTATGCCAATGATTGATTACCCCGTTGGTCGTTTTACACCGCGACTGGGCTCTCAACGAGGAGGAGAGCAGCGAGAGAGCAGCAACTCAAGAGATCCACCTGCAGCGATAATTCGACGTCCGCTGTTCGCCATATCTCTCTTACGTGGCCTGTCACTGGATTTGAACGATCGAAGAACCGTTCTCCGGTTGTTCTGACCAATTTACCCGTGAAGAACGACGGGAATGTATTCGAAAAAATATCACCAATATACACCAAAGTGCTTTTATCGTGAGTCTCACAGTGACCAAAAAACAATTCAATTAAAATACGACAATTGAGGGATTAGGCTACTGTGAAAGTGACGAACGTTCTTCACTTAAGCTAACTCAAATTGAAGATGGAGGTCCAACGTATGATGCAGGAATCGCATATTGAAGGTAAACTTATAATTGCATCAATTCAACTGTTGGTAACACTTCAAACGAGTTCACCTCAAAACTACATTTTTCAAAATTGTGTACACGATTTCTCGCCATCTAATAAACGGATTGACTTGAAATTTGGTATACTTATTTAGTCCAATAGTAGTTTAGTCTCGACCGACGTTTTTCTCCCTACCATTTTTTTCATTAGTTATTAAAAATAATGATGTCATTTTTCGTCGAAAAATGGGGGGAAAAAATATTTAAAAATATTCTTTCGACGACTGAAACGCGATAACATAAAAAATGTCGGTCAAGTCTTAGCCGATACTATCTATTTTGAGAAGAAAACTCATTTTTTCGTCTCAGATCAACCGGGTGGCCAAAGTCAAGTACACCGTTGAGTCCCTCACGTTCGAAGGTCCTTCACGAGATCGTTTATAACTTCTTTACTCATGAATATTTTTCAACGAAATTTGGAAACGAAGGAGGAGCTTTTCAGATTACGAAGTACATATAACGCAAATTTTTATCAGTTTTAGCATTTTAGATGTCCAAAAATGCCGAGACTTCCGTGTCGAAATCGAAAAAATAAAATAAAAATACATTACGTATTCCTTCGTACTGTACGAGAGTCCTTTCGCGAGAAGTGTACACCAAGTGTACGTGCCAATAATGAAAGTCGATAAAGCGCGAAAAGATCTCGAGAGGCGTACACAGTTTGCCCTCCGTCATCGTCGTCGGTGGCGAGAACTCGGGAAGCGAAAATATATTGGTCGAATAAAACGATATCGTGAATACGTGCTCGCGATGAGGAGCACTGACACACAAAAGCACGCCAGAACACACCGAGCTGATGCTTCGGAGTGGGTCTCTCTCTCTCTCTCTCTCTCTCTCTCTCTCTCTCTCTCTCTCTCTCTCTCTCTCTCTCTCTTCAACATTCGTGCATTCACGCTCGTTGGCCAAAGTTGTAAAAGTTTTGAGCGACTTTGAGAGGCTGAGCGAGCCAGCCGGCCTGTCTCGTCTCAGTAACATCGAACATCGGTCAATAATTTTACGCGCCCGGTCACGATATCAACTCTCGATTATGTGGTGTGGCATGGCACGGCCCGTGCACGTGCAGGGAGAAACGCTCCCCAAGGGGCCTCGTGGCCGACCCGCGGCTCTTCGACCAGGAAAATTATTGATTATTAAACTGGGTCCGTGCTCGTGAATGTTCGATCGCACTGGATCATGTACACGTTAACGTGTGTGTATATATATATATATATATATATATATATATATATATATATAAGGTGAATCTCTAGAAATTGGACACTCGAAAACTCCGATGAGCGCTGATTCTAGATGAAGTTGAAGTTTGCACCGTTAGAACGCAATCAAAATGAATATTTGCGAATGCCTTCAAGCGGTTATATACAAAGTTGATGGAAAAAATTGAGATATGTACGTCCTCAAAAATTTTTTTGAGAACGTCATGAAAATTTTATTGGAAAAAACTAAATATAGTTTGTTGGAACTGGTCTCGGAGAACAAAATTAGAATTTTAGCAATAAAAAAATATTAACAATTATAGGACTTATGGCCCTTCCCCCGAAAAGCCTTTTTTTAAGAGGCTTGCGGTGAACGTGATTAAAGGCGAACCGCGCAACTGAAATTAAAAAAGTCAAAAAATTATTGAACAAGATTGTCCTTTGGTGGACTTGAACGGTTCCTTTTTCATAAAAAAATGTGCGATGGTTGTAAACAATTTTTTGTTCGAAATTCTCAACACCTCGAAAATTGATTTTTTTTGCAAAATGGTTCTTGTGTTTAAAACGTTTTTTTTGGTAGACCAACCGTTCAAGCCGTTTGGCTTGAAAATTTTTACATATAATCACGTATTTTTGGGAATTTTTACAGATTTTTAAATAGGGGCGTTTTTTCGAAAAACAATTTTTTTTTTCACTAAGGGTTGTTTCGAAAAATGTATTAAAAAATCAAGGTGTCTTTGAGAGTCAATGGAATCAGATTTTTTTAAATTAATCGAATTGGCGGGTGTCAAGGGAAAAGTCCACCCGATTCATGTGGAATACCTCATATATATACATATAAATTATCATTATAAATATAGGGATATTTTGTAAAGAAAGAAAAGTTTAAATTAGAGCAATTATTACTAGCAATTGCCAATTAGAGCACAATGTATATTATTATGTTGTTGTATCAAGGTTTGGGGTGTCTATCGAAAGGGAATGGATAAATCTTCTTTATATCGAGGATTTCGTTATATCGAGATTCGACCGTATGAATGCATGTCTCTGTAATATTGACTCTCAACATTAAGGGGTTACCCCCACTTGCGATTTTGCAAAAATCGATTTTTTTTATTGAATTTTTTTGAAGTATAAGTGTCTGAGAATATGTCCTGAAAATTTCAAGTCGATCCGAACAAAATTGACTGAGATTTGAGCGTTGAAAGAGAAGAATCCGTTGTGTAAACGACTGGCTAGTCTGCCGTCTGGCGCGTTTTTCTCAAAATGGCATTTCTGAAGTCGGTGACCAAGATTGCTCGAACACTAATGAACCGATCTTCTTGAAATTTTGCAGGCTTATTTAATACATGAAAATGTAGTCTTTAATCGTTCGATTTTTTTTTTTCGAAAAAAAAGGGCCGTTTTATAGCCAAAAAACGGCCGTTTTTTTCGTTAAAATCGAACCATTAACTTTGACTGTCCGCCATTTTGTGAAAAATGAATATTTTTTAAAATCCTTCGATTAAAGACTAGTTTATACTTATATTTGACTGAATCCATCCGCATTTTTTTTTCAGATGATCCACTTCGCCGCAATGTTGGTCACCGCAAACCGTGTATATAAAAACATTATTTCATTGACGGCCATTTGCTACTAAACAATGTAATATTTTTCAATAAAAAAATTACTGAAAGTTCTTCAAGATGTGTTCTGTAAGATGGTATATTGATCGATTAAAAAAGTTTTGTAGTTTTCTTTAAAAAAATTCATAAAAAAGGCCTTTTTTGCGCTACAAGTGGGGGTAATGCCTTAAGGAACAGTTTTTATCCCTCTGTTACACGCTCCTTTTTTTCCTACCTACATCTTTTTCCGCAACTTGACGTTGCCGATCTTCAATGAGCACCCGAAAAAAACTCACGTAATTTGAATTGCCGAAAACAAAGATTGAATACGTGAAGAAAAAAAAGATTTTTTTTATGCTCCAATGATGCAAGAAAGCGTCTATCTTTTCAAGTGGTTGCATCTAGAATTGAAAACGAGAGAAATCGAGATGTTTCATAAAATAAAAATAAAAATAAAAATAAGGAATGAAAAATTGTAAAGTGCGCTTGCATATTATAATACATAGGCAGATATATAAGTGGAAGAAATGTGTGCAAAAGTGAGGAGGGAATATTAAAGGCGTTCTCGTGTGTTCCTCCCGCGGTTTATTCCCTGCTCCTGTTCCTTACCCGCGTAAGAGCTCGCTCGTACACGGTGTTTAGCTCCTCGCGCCACCGTGTGCGCTCGCGAGCTCGGCGGTATAAATTAAGTTGGACTTTCGTCGTGCAACCACACCATGTGGAATCATTGGAGCCAGGAGACGGAGAAGGAGAGAGAGAGAGAGAGAGAGAGAGAGAGAGAGAGAGAGCTTGCATTGTCCAGTGCGGTTGGATTGCAAGAGTGATGAGAATTATGCTCACCGCAGCGAGGATTAACCACGAGCATGCACATTTCTGCAACAATGTCGAGACAGGTGTGCCAGAAGCGAAGGTATCCAAAGGAATTCGCGACTCAAGGAAGAGAAATTCGAAAGACAATCAATCGTAAGGAATCCTTCGAAAAAAAAGTCATCCACTACCGTAAAACGGAATTAAATTGACTGGGTTACTTTGACAGTTTTTCGGGCTACTTTGACAGAGCGCCAAAATACGGTTTAAGGATGTTGAGTCCCAAATCGCAAATGATGATAAAATTCTGAAAATTTGGTATGTTTTTGTATGAAGTATTTCGGAGGTCGTGTAAAAATTTCACGACAATTAGGAAGCTCGTTATTGAACAATTAACGATCACAAATTAAATGTTGTTTTATGGAAACTGATGTAACTTTGCAATAAGTTTTTTTTTGACCTCTCAATTTTATAATATCTACAATATACTGAAAGCAACGGAAACAAAACGAAGTTTATTGATACATTTTTTTTAATTCCTTTTAAAAATTGTTCTTAACAAAATGTTAATTTTTTAATAACGAGCTTCCTAATCGTCGTGAAATTTTAACACGACCTCTTAAATACTTCATACAAGAACATACGAAATTTTCAGAATTTTCTTATCATTTTTTATTTCAACCCTTAAGGAGGTTGAAGTAATGATGATAGAATTCGGAAAATTTGGTATGTTCTTACATGAAGTATTCAGGAGGTCGTGTAAAAATTTCATGACGATTAAGAAGCTATTTATTGAACAATTAACATTGACATGTTTCATAGGGACTCAACATCCTTAAATATGTGCGCAGTTGAATGTGTTTAAATTTGTTGTTCAAGTTTATTATGATTGCTCAAGTTGATTGTAACGTTGCTCAAGTTGACTTTGATCTCAATGATAATTATAAGACTGATCAAGTGCCTATAATAGTGCCCTAGGTACTTCATATTTTTATGTTAAATATTTCCTCGATAAAGATGACAATCTGATTGTAAGAAATCGTTGTTTTTCGTTTAATTCCACTTCAAATATTTTTAGGTCATTTTTCTTGTTTATTTCTGATATAGGTTTTATCTGTTTCTTTTGTTTTTTTTTTTTATTGTCATGTGTTTAAATCCGATGGTGGTGGTAAAAAAAAGGGCATAGCGTCGAAGTTTCCGTCTTAGGAATGGAACAAAAATACCCTTTCGTTTTTTCACTTGATTTTCGTTGGAATGCAAAATCGTTTTATGGCAAATTCGGGTTGAGGATATCCAACGAGGATTCTAAAGAACGTTGGAGTTATTTCCGTATACCAGATAGGGCAAGAACGGGGCGATTCGATGAAAATTGCTTTTTGTTGCACTCCGACGATGCAAGATCCAGCAGCGTTCGTTAAAATCGCAACGATTAGGCTGTGAAAAATGTACGCTATTCGCGAAAAATCACAAAACAGAATTTGTGGAATTTTGACGATCTCTGCCAAAAAAATGGTAACTGAATTGTAAAAATCACACTGCACTTCGACCATAAGAAAACGCATGTGAAAATGCGAAGTCTTTCGGGACGTACAAATAAAGCAAACGAAGCAAACAATAACAACATTATAAGTCATACATCATAGCGTAAATCTGCCAGCGAAAACGTGAGCAAAAATAGTCATTTCCGTTGCGACCATTGCGTTATAATTATAACTTATATTTTTGAAATATAATTATGGAAAATAATTCATATAGTACGAAAAAATTCATATATAATATAATATAGAATATATTTAATAATTATATCAGTATACATTATATAATTATATAAAGTAATTAATGTAATATAATTTTAAAAAAACGAAATACAATTATGAAAAATAATTTTATAATTATATTTCTTTTACAGAAAATCAGAATATATCATAATTGACATCTAAATAAGATAATAAAGTGAAGGAACATATAAGAAATAGTTTGCATATAATAATATCATTATGAACCGTACATAATAAAATTATTTTTAAAAAAGTTTGCAATTATATTTTTTTTTCAGAACACGACTTGTAGATTGCGGAAATACGTAACTTTTTTAAAATTATTTTCGTCAATGCTAACTTTTAGCAGTATCCATCGAAATTTTCGTCCGTTACTAAAGCTGCGGTTTTTAGTGCGCGAGATTTCGAGCATGTGGATCGTACGGTGATAATGCGGTATTGCCTTAAGGTGATTGGCATTTTCACCGTCGTGAAAGGAGAACTGAGAAATTCTCGAGGACACGGGTAAACGCCGCCACGCAAACTCACCGAGACGGACGGACGGTAGGACGGACCGCGCGCAGACCACCGTTCGTGATGCAAACCACGAGGTACGTTATACGTAGAGGTACGTACGAGCATATACTTGCGTATGCAAGTGCATAAACGGTTTTGCATTCACGAGACAACCCCGCGCGAGCTCTGCGAGACACTCGAAACACGCTTCTATACTCCTGGTCGTGCCGCGGGCGGTGACGTTGAAAGTCTTTTACCCGAGCCTTGTGCAGTTGCCGATTAACGTATTCGAGTAAAATCAAGGCGAACCGTAATCATTAAAGAACGAAAGGCTACGATGTAGTAAAAAAAAAAGAATTGTCCGTAAATACGCAGGTATTTATTGAATAATGTCCTGTTTTGGGGGTTATTTGTTTAAATGGTACTTTATTTTGCAAACATTCATTTTAAAATATGAATAAATAAATTATAGTAATTATATATATATATATATATATGTGAGGTAATCCGATTTTTTTTAAATCTGATTCCATTGAGTCTAAAAGACACCCTGAATTTTTTTTACATTTCTCGAAACAACCCTTAGTAAAAAAAAAAATTTCCGAAAAAAACGCCCCGATTTAAAAATCTGAAAATATTCCCAGACATGCGTGATTATATGTAAAATTTTTCAAGCTATCACCCGCAGTGGGAGTATGATTTTTTCTGTGCTGAAAACTACTTCAATTGAAATTAATACCAGAACTTTTTGACTGCTAACGGTTCAAGGTCCATGATTGTGATTAGGTTATTCAAAGATGGTCAAAAAAATTCATTGTGGGTGTCAAAATATTTAAATATCCGCCCAAAATGAGCAGTTCTTGAATTTTTCGGACTTTTTTAAACGTCAGTTGCTCAAAAAGCTCAGAAAAAATCATACTTCCACTGAGGGTGATAGCTTGAAAATCTTTACATATAATCACGCATTTTTGGAATTTTTTTCAAATTTTTAAATCGGGGCGTTCTGTTTTTGGAAAGAAAAATTCACTAAGGGTTATTTCGAAAAATGTACAAAAAAAATCAGGGTGTTTTTTAGAGTCAATGGAATCGGATAAAAAAATTAATCGAATCGGCGGGGGTCAGGGAAAAAGTCCACCGGATTCACGTGGAATACCTCATATTTATATATATATATATATTTGGATATATGAATATAGTTATACCAATGTATTTCTACGCGCTGATCACAAATATCATAGTGAAAATGCCCGCAAATTTGATTTGCAAGGTCAAACTCACAAAATCTAATTTTATTTTTAGTTTTTCTAATTTATTTCAATAAACGTTGATGGTAGAGAAAAATGTTTCGTACAAAAGTTGTAGCCTATAAAAAGATTGATCTTTTATTTTCCATACAAGTTTTGTCTTAAACCAATCTGTTTCGAGAAAAATGGATAATGCTCCAAAGAGTACATATTCCTAAACTCCATCAGTTTCGATATTATGTACTTACGCACTTTACACTATACACATACCTAAACAACACACAGCCTACAACACAAAAAACAAACCCAAACAAACTGCAACGTTCCCGCGGTAAAGTGCGTAAGTAGATAATATCGAAACTAATGGAGTAACGCAGAATGTACGTATTGGAGCATTATCCCATTTTTCTCCAAACCGAATGGTTTTAGACAAAAACTGTATGGAACATAAAAGATCAATCTTTTTATAAGCTACAACTGTTGTGGAAAACATTTTTCTCTAAGATCGACATTTATTGAAATAAAGTGGAAAAACTTTTAAAAAATCAGTTGTGGGTTTTGACTTTGAAAATCAAATTTGCGGGTATTTTCAGTATCATATTGGTAATCAGCAGGTCAAAATACATGGGTACACAAAATTCCAAATTAATCGGAATAATGTCCTTTGCCGAACTACACCCAAATATATAAAACAAGTAAATAATCTTTTTTTAATCGTTCTTTTTTACACTTCTAAAACAGTCATTGTATTACTAAAAATAATCCTATAATCGTGATTATCGGTAATAACTAAAGATTAATAATAATAACTAATAAGAACTAAAGATTAGTAATAACCAATAATGCCTAAAGATTGGTAATATTATCTGACAATAATAATAATGTTACTTTTATAATTCTATAATAGTATTATCATTTATTTCTCGGGAACTACTAACCAAATTGAAATAAATATTCCCATCACTATGATTGACGCAATAACCGGGAAATGCCCGATAATCAGCAAACGACATTTAAATAATCTAATTTATTCAGTTACTCAAGTATAATTTGTTGAGAATAACTTTTCACGAAGACATCTTTTCCGAGTCGCGTGAAATGCTCCCCGGTGAAAAAATCGCTCAATCCATAATCGATTGTGTGAAATGACGAATATATTTGTACTACCTACAATTTGTGTTTTTTTTTTCATCGCAGACCCACAGACATTTTTCACACTTTCAACCATCGAATTTTTCCATCCACCCGATAGCAGCGTGAATATAAAAAGAGAAAAAAAAGAATTTCAATTTATTTTTGTCGTTTCGAAAGTTCAGATGAAAACTCGGAAAAGCGTGGCCAGACCGACGATCGATCACCCATCTGTCGATGCTGTGTGGGCATCGGCGCTGTGCATCGAACAATGCACAAGTGCGCAGTGAGAGAAAACTTTCAACGTCAACTGCTCAGTCGCATGAAGAATGAAAGAACGAACGTGCGAGCAGCAAAGAGAGAGAGAGAGAGAGAGAGAGAGAGAGAGAGAGAGAAGGGAGGCTTTATCACTCCTCGGATTCATCGCTACCAAGGGACAAAACATTGGACAAAAGCCCGACATCATCTCTCTGTATATCTCATGTTCGCCCTCTCGGATCAGCCATTGTTTTTCTTCCGTTCGAGTGGTCTTTCCCCGGCATCGAACCTTGCTGATAAGCCAGGTTGGGCATAAAGGATGAATCAACGTTTCGTTCTACCTCTATTTTTTTTATTCTCTCTATTAGCACCCTTTAAAAAAGAAACACAAGCGCTAAAAAACACGAAGAATCACGAGAAAAAAGAATCACCCGAATCCTATAGCCAAACGAGTCTCAATAATAAAATTGTCCAAATTTGCGCCCAATTTGGTAAATATTCGGAAGTGCCTCCGAACTCCTGTCAGAATCGATCTGATTTTATTTTGTGTGGTTTCTTACAGTTCAAAAACATTTAATATTATTATGGCAGCGCATCAACAAAAACAATGTCAATAAATAATTTTTTACAGATTTTTATTCGTCGATCTTTCGAACTTATTACCAAAATTTCTAAAAGAAATATTCTGCTCTTTCAAAATACAATAGACATACAAACTATTTTGACAATTCTTCATTATACAATTGCTGAATAGCATCGAAAATCGGCAATATAATTGCGGCGGATTCAGGATTATATTCAGGGACATAAAGAAGCAACACTTGTCAGAAGATAAATGTAAATTGTATAGCCAAGTGTCTGTTTTTATCGATTGTGTGAAATTACACGTTTTCCTTTTTTTTTCTTCTTTTTCACTTTTTTCACCCGTTGGCATCGCCACTGCAGGGTTTTTTCATTTAATGCAGCACTCTCTTCACACTGCGAACATTTTATTTCGTGTGAAAGCATAAACTGAATATTTTCGAAAATTTTCTTACCTAAGTGTCGATGTATATTTGTGTGTTCACCTTGTGTTGCCCAGTATATAGGTGACCTATACGCACATTGTATTTGCATGTTTAAATTTTACCCAAATCTAATAAGAATCACTCGAGAGCTCGTTGAAGTTGAAAATACAATTGAATCAATGTAAAACAAAAGTGAAAAAAAATGTTAATACATTAAAAACAGCATGCGCCATTGTAATATAACTTAAGGATGTTGAGTCCCAAATCGCAAATGATGATAAAATTCTGAAAATTTGGTATGTTTTTGTATGAAGTATTTCAGAGGTCGTGTAAAAATTTCACGACAATTAGGAAGCTCGTTATTGAACAATAAACATTCACAAATTAAATGTTGTTTTATGGAAACTGATGTAACTTTGCAATAAGTTTTTTTTTGACCTCTCAATTTTATAATATCTGCAATATACTGAAAGCAACCCAAACAAAACGAAGTTTATTGATAAATTTTTTTTTATTTCTTTTAAAAATTGTTCTTATCAAAATGTTAATTTTTTAATAACGAGCTTCCTAATCGTCGTGAAATTTTAACACGACCTCTTAAATACTTCATACAAAAACATACGAAATTTTCAGAATTTACTTATCATTTTTTATTTCAACCCTTAAGGAGGTTGAAGTAATGATGATAGAATTCTGAAAATTTGGTATGTTTTTACATGAAGTATTCAGGAGGTCGTGTAAAAATTTCATGACGATTAAGAAGCTATTTATTGAACAATTAACATTAACATGTTTCGTAGGGACTCAGCATCCTTAATATAAGGTTTTATAACCTTAAAGAATTGTTTAAAAAAATGTACAGCCTCTTTTTAGCGGGAGTGACATTTCCGAATATTTACCCCCAATTTTTACGCCGTTGTACCAAACCACATTGCGCTATTTGTTTATCAGTTTTTACAAATGTATCGTCATTTTTATGGATGATGAATGCGTGACATTTTTTGCTCGTTCACACATCCACAAGAGCTTTCGCCAGCCGACTGCGTGGATCCAAAAGATTTTTCGCGGGGACACTCGACACCCGCGTATCGACGAACGAGTCAGCCAGATCGACCGCAAAATTTTTCTCCTCGGTCGCAGAGCTCGCTAAAGATATTCGATTACTCCCTTGAGGATAAAATTGCAACGGTCGCTGCTAGTTTTTCCCATCTCCCGTATTTCGAATCTCCCCGTGTCCTCCCCGTTCCCCTTCGCACCTCGATATTCCATCCACAATCGGCACTCGCTTCTCGTTCGCTCGTTATTTTCAGCCTCATTTACATCCCCGCCGCATCTACAAATTCTACGTGTAGCCTCGGTTTTCAAGAGCAAACAATTCCCACGGGGCAAAACCGAAGTTACGTGAATTGCGCGAGTGTCTCGCAAAGCGTGAAATTGGACAATTTCGAATTCTATGAAGACGCAGCGATCAGTTTCGCCGAACATCGGTGCGAAATTATTGACACGAGATTCCCGCCCGATTGGGCTAAAATTATAAACCTTCATTTATCGTGACGTTTATCGTCGTCGGAATGCAACGAAAATTCATTCTTCTCAGATACTCCATTTTTTTGCCGATTTAGGCTACGAACATCACGCAAACGTTGCTCACGTGATCTTATTACAAGGCAATGACATCAATTTCCAAAACAAAAAGACTTTGAATGATGAAAAAGGTAACGAAATAAAAAATGGGAAAAAATCGTTGCATTCCGGAGATGCAAACTTCAACATCATAATTTATCATAGTTGGATCGAATTTAATAATTAATTGATAACAAGGTTAGATGACATGATGAAAAAATCAAACGATGTTGAACTTTGCATCGTTGGAACGCAACGAAAATTAATTCTCCTTAGTTACTCATTCTTTTTTTAACCGATTTAGGCTATAAAGATAATTCAAACGTTGCTTACGGATTCTTATTACAAATTGAAAACATCAATTGCAACAAAAGACTTTGGGTGATGCTACAAAGTAAAGAAATAAAAATGGAAGAAAAATATCGTTGCATTCCAACGATGCAAACTTCAACGTCATAATTTACCATAGGTCGATCGAATTTAATAATGAATTGATAACAAGGTTAGATGACATGAAAAAATCAAACGATGTTGATCTTTGCATCGTTGGAATGTAACGGAAATTAATTCTCCTCATTTACTCAATCTTCTTTTGACCGATTTAGGCTATGAAAATCATCCAAACGTTGCCTACGGATTCTCATAACAAATTGAAGACATCAATTGCAAAAAAAAGACTTGGGGTGATGATACAAAGTAAAAAAATAAAAAATAAAAGAAAAATATCGTTGCATTCCAACGATGCAAACTTCAACGTCATAATTTATCATAGTTCGATCAAATTAAATAATGAATTGGTAACAAACGTAGGCGACGTGATGAAACATCAAACGACGTTGAACTTTGCATCGCTGGAATGCAACGAGAATTCTTTTTTATCTTCTTTTATTGCCTTATTTTCGTTATCGGCCCAAATCATTTCTTGCATATTTAGCCTGAAGATCTGTTAAAGATCTTCAAAAGAATCCTGAAAAATGTTTCAAAAAATTCGAAGGCCTGAATTTGCCAATAAAACGAATTGGTCTAGAAAAATGTTCGTTGCCTCCCAACGATGCAAACTTCAATATCGTAAAACAAACACAAAAAAGGATGCAGTCTTCACCGCGGAACAAAGAAGAGGAGGATTCGAAGAACGGACAAGTGCAGATAATGCTCAGGTCACCATTACGCATTCGTTAAGTGTCTCCCACGAGCCGCTTGAGACGGCCAAATTCGCATTTAGACAGCCCCGGATTACCAGCATCGTATACGTACACGCGGCCACTCACCGCGTGTATTCTCTCGCTTTGTTCTACTTTCGAGTGTATTATCGAGTTATGTTGCTTGTATGACGAACGCGCGCGGAGAAGCATCGCGCCGGATGTAGCAATGAACAGCGCGCCAGCCGACCAAGAGCTCAACGAGACACTTCCGGGGACGTGTGCCCGCGTCACTCCAGTGCAGAATATCACATTGATAACAGAAATTGACCCCCCCCCCCCCCCCCCCGCCTCAAAAGTACGAATATTCTTCCCTTCGAGTAGAAATCGACGAGATTGCGTTTCACCGATGAATATTTGAGAATACTGATTTTTACTCGTGAGGGCGAAGTTAGCATCGTTGGACGGCAACGATGTTCTTTCCATTTTTCATTTCTTTACTCTTGTCATCATCCGAAGTCTTTTTTGCAAAAAGAGGTCGTGAACTTCGTATAAGAATGCATAGAACGTTTGAGCATTTTCACAAACTGAATAGGACCGAAAAATATTGGAAGTATTAAAAAGAATAGATTCTCGCTGCATTCCAACGATGCTAACTTCGATGTCATCTTTATTCAGTCGTGGATACGTCCGATGAAATTTTGAAGTTTCCGATTTAGAATGTATCGAGCTATACCAAAAACGCTTTTTTGTCTATACGGGAAACGTCTCTTTTAAATATCTACAATTTTTAAACCAAAAAGAGTTTTTTGTGTAGACAAAACAATAGCGATGACGTTTAAGTTTGCATCGTTGGAATGCAACGATGTATTGTTTTTTTAATTTCTTTTTCTATCGTTATGAAAGGGATTTATTCGCTAATTCCGGTCGTAAATTTCCAATAAGAAGATGTAAGAACGTTTGAGTAATTGTCGGAGTCAAAATCGACCGGGAAAACTTTTGAGCAGCTAAAATTCATTCCCGACGGACACACGAACGATATTCCCGACCGAAATTGCAGCTTAGTTCTGTCTAAATCTTTTTTGCTATTTGTGCCGAACTGTCGAGATTTTTTCTTCTCAAAGGCGATGTTGCCGATTAGCAGTAACGCCAAATTTGAATTCTCATAGGACGCATCTACGTCTTAAGGGTGTTGAGTCCCTATGAAACATGTTAATGTTAATTGTTCAATAAATAGCTTCTTAATCGTCATGAAATTTTTACATGACCTCCTGAATACTTCATGTAAAAACATACGAAATTTTCCGAATTCTATCATCATTACTTCAACCTCCTTAAGGGTTGAAATAAAAAATGATAAGAAAATTCGGAAAATTTCGTATGTTTTTGTATGAAGTATTTAAGAGGTCGTGTTAAAATTTCACGACGATTAGGAAGCTCGTTATTAAAAAATTAACATTTTGTTAATAACAATTTTTAAAAGAAATTTAAAAAAATTTATCAATAAACTTCGTTTTGTTTCCGTTGCTTTCAGTATATTGTAGATATTATAAAATTGAGAGGTCAAAAAAAAAACTTATCGCAAAGTTACATCAGTTTCCATAAAACAACATTTCATTTGTGAATGTTAATTGTTCAATAACGAGCTTCCTAATTGTCGTGAAATTTTTACACGACCTCTGAAATACTTCATACAAAGACATACCAAATTTTCAGATTTTTATCATCATTTGCGATTTGGGACTCAACATCCTTAAAAAATGCAGTATCTTCGACATTCGACGATCAATCAGCTGACTCCTCAAGCCTTTCCACACAGATACGGAACCACTTGAGTTCCACCAGTTTACGGGTACTCAATAAAAGTTTTTTTCTGTTTTGGGAAGTTGAAGTTTTCGATGTCATTGGAGTCTGTATCGTTGGAAATCGATGGCTTTTTTTCACTTTGTTTATTTCTATTATCATCCAAAATCGTTTCTTTTCTTCCATTAGGGTTCTGAACCTTTGACGAGGATACATAAAAATGAACGAGACATTTTCACAGCCTGAATCCAACAAAAAGATGGTGTCAAAGTTTGCATCGTTAGTGCAACGAAACTTCTTCTTTATTTCTTCGTTTTCATCACTTTCTTAACTTTTTCGCATCTTTAGGTTACGGATCTCTAGTAAGGATATTTAAAAAAGTATCAGTGATTTTTGCCGATTAAATGTGCCATAAGAAAATTGATCAGTACGAAATATTTTCGTTGTATGTCAACGATGCAAACATCAATACCGTCCAAAAAGAAATTTTATAATTCAGAAAGAATTAACTTCCGTTCCGTTACAATAGTGCAAACTTCAACATCATAAGTTTTCGGAAGTGAAAATCTTTTATTTTTAAACTACGTGATTTTCTACCGCTCCATTGACACTTGATATTCAACTAACTGAGTTTCTTAGAGCTTTGTGGAATTTGGAATAAATTAATGACTCTCAAGTCGGAGAGAAAGAGAGAGAGTGAGGGGGAGGAGAGAGAGAGAGAGAGAGAGAGAGAGAGAGAGAGAGAGAGAGAGAGAGAGAGAGAGAGAGAGAGAGAGAGAGAGAGAGAGAGAGAGAGAGAGAGAGAGAGAGAGACAGAAAGAAGTTGAGCCTGTCACACAAATTGTACCATTTGAAAATGGCACTCGAATCTCTACCTCCCTCTCTCTCTCTTTCTCTAAAGACGGATAACGTCATCGCTCATCGATTCAATTCCTTTCGTTCCACTGGTAAGATATGCCATCGGCGTACGCCCACGCGACGTGAATAGACTCATTCATATGTCCCGAAGACACTCTCTCTCTCTCTCTGTCAAACTCGTATAATCTCGAGGTGAATCCTCGGAGACACACGACACCGCGTTCGACGACAGACGCGAGAAATTATACTCTCAACGTCAAGAATATCGGGCTCCTGCTATACGCCCACAATTTGTTCCTCGTCGTGACGAGATGAATCTCGACAGTATGCAAAATAAGCTCTGCTCAAGAGATAAATGTACGGCTGGACCGAGTGTCGGATCAAAGATGCAGTGGATTCGATATTGTATGGTGATGATTTCGTACAAAACGTTCGATTGATAGTCCAAATTAAAATCAATTTCGTCTAAAATTGATTGAGCAGAATCAGATTTTCTTCGTTCCTTTATTCGATCTTCATGCCTTCGAATACACGTGCTCTCGCAATTGTCAGATGGACAAATTTATTTTACCGGTACGTTTAGGTATATCTTAAAATATATATATTTTTTTTTTCGTTTATCTCCATTTTCGCATTTTCACGTATTTTATTTAAAGCAAATCTAGGGGCATTAGCAAGTTTCAATTATTGGCGGTCTTGGCGTTTGCATCGTTGAAATGCAACGAAAATTCTTCTCTGTATTTCTATTTTCTGATTTTCATGATTCTACATTTGTTGCAAATCTCAGATCATGCGCTTGAAAATGAGCAATTGAAAAAATTGTTGAGGTATTTTCGTCGCTTGGATATGCCAAAAGAAATTTGAGCAATTAAAAGCGAATCGTTTTTGTTGCATTCCAACTATGCAAACTTCAATGTCATCAAGACAGTCTTGTTTCAGGCAAGAACGTAACCGGCCAAACTAAAAAAGAAGGACAGTAACGAGTATTAAAAAGCAGATGGAATTTTTTAACAAAGTTAATCGAAGAAAAAACATGATGAGTTTCTGTCTCCTTGTGAAGTCAGAGCTGTCGTTACTTCATCAAGAATATTGAGTCAACGCGAAGTCACGAAGCGTTGGGCGCGAAAAAAATCTATGCTGCTCCGAGCGAGGGGAGAGAGCGCGAATTTGTCACTTGTCGCTGCAAGTTGTCTCTAATTCACTACTCAATTTAACACTCGCCGATTGAAGACTCTCTCTTTCTCGTGCACCCCTCCCCCCCCTTCCCTTTCTCCCTCCCACTCAAACCCAAACACCCGGGAGAAGATCCTTACTCAATAGTGTACGAGTCACAGCTGATTCGCAGTCATCTTTTGTCCGGACTCTTTACTTTTTAAAGTTTCTAGTAACGAGGACGGTACCTAATCTAATCTTTCACGGATATAAAAGGCTAAACGATTTTCAAAGATTTGTTTTTTTATTTTAATATAATAATAATCAATAAAATAATTATGTCTTGTTATAATTAAATCAACGTTAACGTAATGAAGGAAACGATATACTTTAGTATTTGGTAACAACAAATATAAATTTAACAACAATTACCTCTGTGACATTACACGATTTAAATGATCAACAATTATTGTTGATAACGTGATGAAATTAAGAATCATTTACCCTGATAATAATCGAGAGCTTTAACGATTTCCATAAATTTGCACCAAAACCTACTTATTTTAATCACAAACAAATATTGTAAAAAAAGGGTTCAAACCATGATTGTTTTAAATCTTTCATGACAGCCTTGGGATATATACATTTTACAACATTTAATACAGAACGTGAAGAATAAAAATGATAGAAAAAAAATAGGGTACATAATATTTTGCACCAACATTTGAACATGAAAAAGCTATCCGCAAGATGGGTGCCGCGATTGCTGACGATTGACGAAAAACGAAATCGTGTCAAGTGTTGCAAGGACGGTTTGCAGCTGTTCCAAAGGAATCCGCAGGACTCTAAGCGTCGTTTCGTCACTGCGGATGAAACGTGGATACATCACTACACTCCTGAGACCAAAGAACAATCTAAACAATGGGTTGGCAAGGGGGAATCAGCACCAAAAAAAGGCGAAGACCGTTCCCTCGGCCGGGAAGGTTATGGCGACTGTCTTTTGGGATTCGCAAGGAATAATCCTCATCGACTATCCGGAAAAGGGTTGAGTTATTACAGGCGCTTATTATTCATCGTTATTGGACCGTTTGAAAACCGAGCTGCAAGAAAAAACCTCCACGATTGGCCCACAAAAAAGTCCTTTTCCATCACGACAACGCACCAGCTCACGCCTCAGCAGTTGTGGCCGCAAAATTGATGGAAATAGGGTTCCAACTCGTTTCACATCCCCCCTACTCGCCAGATTTGGCTCCCTCGGACTATTATTTGTTCCCCAATATGAAGAAATGGCTGGCGGGAAAAAGATTTTATTCAAACGAGGAGGTGATTGCAGAAACGAATGGCTATTTCGCAGACTTGGACAAATCCTATTATACGGCAGGGATCAACAAACTAGACCAGCGTTGGATGAAGCGTATAGGCTAAAACTATGTTGGAGACTATGTTGGAGACTATGTTGGAAAATAAAAATGGTTTATCCCATAAAATTAAGTAGTTCACATGTTTGCATGAACTTAGCAAACGACCTTCGTAAGAATATTCGTACTTTTCAAATAAATAATACGTTTTATTAAGGGGTTACCCCCACTTGCGATTTTGAAAAAAATCGATTTTTTTTATTGCATTTTCAGATACTTATACTTCAAAAAGTATAAGTATCTGAGAATATGTCCTGAAAATTTCGAGTCGATCCGAACAAAATTGACTGAGATATGAGCGTTGAAAGAGAAGAATCCGTTGTGTAAACGACCGGCTAATTGAAACTTTAAAGGCGTTTTTCTCAAAATGGCATTTCTGAAGTCGGTGACCAAGATTACTCGAACACTACTGAACCGATCTTCTTGAAATTTTGCAGGCTTATTTAATACATAAAAATATAGTCTTTAATCGTTCGATTTTTTTCTTCGAAAAAAAATGGCCGTTTTATAGCCAAAAAACGGCCGTTTTTTTTTCGTTAAAATCGAACCATTAACTTTGACTGTCCGCCATTTTGTGAAAAATGAATATTTTTTAAAATCCTTCGATTAAAGACTAGTTTATACTTATATTTGACTAAATCCATCCGCATTTTTTTTTTCAGATGATCCACTTCGCCGCAATGTTGGTCACCGCAAACCGTGTATATAAAAACATTATTTCATTGACGGCCATTTGCCACTAAACAATGTAATATTTTTCAATAAAAAAATTACTGAAACTTCTTCAAGATGTGTTCTTTAAGATGGTATATTGATCGATTAAAAAAGTTTTGTAGTTTTCTTTAAAAAAATTCATGAAAAAGGCCTTTTTTTGCGCTACAAGTGGGGGTAACGCCTTAACAAATTTCAATGTCAGGTCATTTTGCGCCACCCTATACTACCCAGCTGATGTTTGGATCTCGAAAATTCCACCGGACATTCGAAATGGACCAACCGCAAACCGCGGCTGCTTTTTGTAACAGTAAAATCGCAGAGTGGGCAGGTAGTAGACGACGGGTGTGGAGGCAGAGAACTATGTACGAGCAAATTCGTCACGCTTGAGACGCACGAAGATATACAAGATAGAAGCGCAGAGAGAAGTCAGGCCAAAGGGGGGAAAATCTTATGCGGTTCGGGAACACAGTTCGTAAAGCACAGGGTATTTGTCGATGATGATGATAATGATGATGACGATGATGCGATCGTTACAGCATCGTGGCATGCTCTTCTCCCTGCTTCTTCTTATTGTTCCTCGTGCAACGATAAAACGTCGACAATGCATCACGAGCCGGATCGTATAACTCGTCCAGCTCGCGCACCAACCGTATCCAAGCGTTGCCAAAGCTTTAGCTACATCTTGCTTGCGCTTGTTAGTTCACTTCCTACGAGCCCAATGATCCTTGTCGACGCCAGGGAGCTTCTTCTCCACCTGTACGGGCGAACCATTCGCAGACCTATGACTTATCGCAAATACACGCTGCTTGATTTTTCTTCAATACATTTCTCGTGCACCTTGTGGGCAACCTGGAAACTGTAACTTGAAGAAGAAAAAATCTGCTCATCTTTGCATCCTTGGAATGCAACGATCGCTTTTTTTCTCTCTTCAGTTTTCCTAGAGCTTGGACTATCGGAGCATTAGCCATTACCGATATTATTTCGTTATCAAAAAGGTGTAATGTAGCAATACCCGGTATTCCGATATTGTCCTGTGTTTATGGGAAACCTTGATAAAGGATGTTGAGTCCCTATGAAACATGTTAATGTTAATTGTTCAATAAATAGCCTCTTAATCGTCATGAAATTTTTACACGACCTCCTGAATACTTCATGTAAAAACATACCAAATTTTCAGAATTCTATCATCATTACTTCAACCTCCTTAAGGGTTGAAATAAAAAATGATAAGAAAATTCTGAAAATTTCGTATGTTTTTGTATGAAGTATTTAAGAGGTCGTGTTAAAATTTTACGACGATTAGGAAGCTCGTTATTAAAAAATTAACATTTTGTTAAGAACAATTTTTAAAAGAAATAAAAAAAAAATTATCAATAAACTTCGTTTTGTTTCCGTTGCTTTCAGTATATTGTAGATATTATAAAATTGAGAGGTCAAAAAAAAACTTATTGCAAAGTTACATCAGTTTCCATAAAACAACATTTAATTTGTGAATGTTAATTGTTCAATAACGAGCTTCCTAATTGTCGTGAAATTTTTACACGACCTCTGAAATACTGCATACAAAAACATACCAAATTTTCAGAATTTTATCATCATTTGCGATTTGGGACTCAACATCCTTAAAAACTTTAGAAGCTCGAAAGTGAAGATGGAAATTGTAGAAATAAAACTGTACAGCTGAGCGAACCCACGGTATTCATTAAAAATCACTGTCTATTATTGAGATCTTTTATTTTACATTTCCAAACATACTCTGCTATGTTCTCAAATACAGACCCTGCATATCCAATCCAATATAAAATAAGAAAACAAACAAAAATATGTACTTTTATGCAGATTAAAAAGTAGTAAACAAGCAAAATTTTAAGAATTGGAAAGGTTTATGCAAGTCAGCGGAGTAGCAGCTACCAGAATGCAGACAAATGGCATAGCTTGTGGCAGGCAGGTAACAGCATGGTCACTTTAAGGGGTCTTCTCTCTTTACACGCTAAAAAAAGGCTGTTTTCATGAATTTTTGATAGGTTTATATTATAGATATTGATATAAAAGTTCTTTCACTTAATAAATACACTTTCGAAATGCATTTTAAAAAATTATTTATTTATTTAAGGCAATATTTATAGACGAATATGGTAGTCAAAAAAATGTCCTGAAAAATTGAAGATCTGCCCTGTTGATGAAATCTCGGAGATGGATCATCCGAAACAAAAAAAATCAAAGGATTTTTTATGTATGCAAAAATAGAATGGCGGACATTTTTCGAAAAAACACAAAAATGTGTTTTTTCACTGTTTTTGACCAAAAAAAAGTAAATATCAAAAATTTTCAAAAAACCCTTGATGTACTCTACAGCTATAGTTTTAAAGAATATATGGTTAAAATTCAATAAGAATCGGTGCAGTAGTTTCGAAGATTTTGTCAACAAGCCGTCGAAAAACGTTGTCTAGAGAAAAACGCGTTTAAAGTTTGTTTGGGTTACATAAATACATTAAAACATTTTTTTATATTTATTTCAAAAGTGTATTTATTAAGTGTAACAACTTTTATGTACATATCTATACTATAAACTTATCAAAAAAATTCATGAAAATAGCCTTTTTAGAGTCTTAAGTGAGAAGACCCCTTAATTAACGAGATGGATATTGTTGAAACAATGACCGCTAAAAACAGAGGGCAACTGAAGTTTCGTCTTTCGGATACGACCTTACCTTATCGCAGGTGTAAATCGCGGAAGAAAAGGCCGTTTCCGGTTCCACACACTGAGAAAAAGAAATCGTTGAATGTGCAAAATGCATTTTGTTGTCTCGAAATTTTGTTGTTTTAACAGTTTGCTCAGACATGCTAAATAAGCTACAGTTCACACCACTATATTGTTGTACCACCAACTATACTGTTTTGTTATGCTAATCAAAAATCAAGTTGAACGTAATTAAAGATACATTTTGTTAAACCAACTGAATTTTGAACGGATGAACGAATTTTTTTTTTCAGTGCACTCGTGGATAAATAAGTTGACCCTTTCGAAATATTCAACGTAGGTAATGATCTTTGAAGGCTGTTAAACGTAGTAAAGAAAACAAGTAAAAGTAAAGGGAGATAATAAAAATTGTAGTGAAATTTTTATTTTTTCCCACTCTGATATCGACATGTCTGTATTATTCCAGTCCAATATCGGTTTTTCAATATCGGATTTTGGGTCCGATATACCGGTTCTTCGTTATTATCGAAAACCGGTATCCACGCTCTAATTCTTCCATTTCTTCTGTTTTTATTGCAAGGCAAAAAGTTTTTAGCAGATCGAGGCAATAAATCTCCAATGAGGATATGATTTTCGTAGCCTGAGAAGGCAAAATAAATTGAGTGGTTAAAAAAGAACTTCCATTGCATTCCAACGATGCAAACTTCTTGATCCGATTGTCGACGCGAAGTCTCGCCCTGTCCAAAACGCGGATATCTTCACTCGTGCGTATAATCCAACGCATTGAAACGTGTCGTGCATGCACAACCTACAAGTTCCAGCCCCCCCCCCCCCCTAGCTCGCTCTCTCGGCCCCAGACTCTTTTGCAGTCTTCACTCTTTGCCATCTCGCTTTTGGTCTAAGCGACTCTTTCTCGCGAGTCTAGGCGTGTATCTCGTCATAGTCGTTAGCTCGGTATAATCGAGGTAAAGATTTGTAACGAGAGCTCGCAACGTCGCGTTGATTGGCTCTCCGAAAATTTCACGGTCTTGATGTTTGCACCCTTGGAATGCAACGGACATTTTTTTTTTAGTAATAAGCAATGTTTTTTGACAGATTAAGGCTACCAAAATCACCAAACGTTTTTCCTCATACGAAGGATGCGTGTGAACCTGAGTCTGCAAAAAAATATTTTCGATAACACGAGTAGAGTAAATATTTTCAAAAAATCAAGAAATTTCGTTGCATCGCAACGATACGAACTTCAACATCGTGAAATTTAGGGGATGATGAGCATAAGCGGGAAAGCAAATAACAGAATATTTCTATGCCGGGGAATTCGCATATCTCGAAACGTCGCGCTATCATTATCATCATTAGTGTTATTGGCTTTATTTTCTTTATTATTATTATACGTATTAATTATGATCTTACCGAGCGTATTTCTACTATAGTTCCGTACATGCATCGCTTACCTACCGCACGCCTTTCAATCCGACTCCACGTAAATTAATATCAAACCGAGTTTTGTTACTCGTTCAATGAGTAAAACCCGTTTGATGTTTTGCAATTATAGCGACCGCGAATGCAACCGGAGCTCACGTCGGAAGATCATTGCGGAATTTTATTCTGAAATGAATCCTGTCGAGAATCGTGCGTGTATGTGTGTTTGGGTGTGTGTGTGTGTATATATGTATATATATATGTTCGTAAGTATACATCGCAATCGTAGGTAAAATAATCGCTTCAGTGCAAACGTACAGTTTTAACATGATTAGATTTCGCGTATCGACAAATATTCGACTCACGTTTGCATCACCGGAATGCTTAAGGATGTTGAGTCCCAAATCGCAAATGATGATAAAATTCTGAAAATTTGGTATGTTGTTGTATGAAGTATTTCAGAGGTCGTGTAAAAATTTCACGACAATTAGGAAGCTCGTTATTGAACAATTAACATTCACAAATTAAATGTTGTTTTATGGAAACTGATGTAACTCTGCAATAAGTTTTTTTTTTGACCTCTCAATTTTATAATATCTACAATATACTGAAAGCAACGGAAACAAAACGAAGTTTATTGATAAATTTTTTTTAATTTCTTTTAAAAATTGTTCTTAACAAAATGTTAATTTTTTAATAACGAGCTTCCTAATCGTCGTGAAATTTTAACACGACCTCTTAAATACTTCATACAAAAACATACCAAATTTTCAGAATTTTCTTATCATTTTTTATTTCAACCCTTAAGGAGGTTGAAGTAACGATGATAGAATTCTGAAAATTTGATATGTTTTTACATGAAGTGTTCAGGAGGTCGTGTAAAAATTTCATGACGATTAAGAAGCTATTTATTGAACAATTAACATTAACATGCTTCATAGGGACTCGACATCCTTAAAAAGAGCATTTTTCAATTTTTTTCATTTCTTCATTTTCATAAGTATTCAAAATCCTCCGCTATAGTTGCTATAATTTGACACTCCGTAGATTTTACATAGACAATGAGATTCCTAAAAAAAGTTTGTCTGATACTCGCAGCCCAAATCAGTCATTAAGAAAACTGCAAAAAATCTGCATTTAAGGCCACTGTCACGGGTAAAAAAATGGATTTTTTTGCATCTTTTCAAAGTACACGTAATGAAGAAAGTGAGAAAAAATTATGAAGTAAAAATGCGAAAAACTGACCAAGTTACAGACGATTTAGTGAGAGCATGTAACACAACGATTTACGTATTTGTATAATAAAAACTTTGAATCGCGTTTTTCTCGAAAAGACTTTTTTCGATCGCGCCGGAATCATAACTCTAGCTATAATTGTCCGATTTTTTATTTTTTCAAACCAAAATTTCCGTAATTGCACTGGCTAACATTGTATGTCGCCATTTTCTTTCTTGGAATTTGTTATTTATCAACCCCCCGATTGCAAGTAAAATTTTCGCCAAAATTAGACTTTTTTGAACACCCGCCATTTCGTGAAAATGGTTATTTCTCGAAAAACGGCTACGTGCTACGGAACTAAATACATTTGTATAAAGCAGAAAATTGTTTTATTTGTATTTTTTAGACAAACCCAAGTTAACGGTCCGGTCCGATTAATTTTTTATTTTTCCAAATAAAAATGTACGCGGAATGAGTTCAATGTATGCTTAATAACGTACCTTTTTCCAAATTCCAAATAAATCATCTACAAGACAAAAAAAAATCAGAAAAATGTACCTTTTTCGGCCCATCACAGTGTTGTCCTCTCCCTTAAGGATAAGATCATGTTTATCGCATTCCGTCTGCGTAAACTTCGACATGGCAAAATGCGACCAAACTTTCGTACCATTTTACACTACCATTTCGAAATGTTCAAAAAACACTTTGATCGCTAGAACTTTTCTCAAAAACTTGTCTCCACATTCTAAGTTCCCATTTTCTCTTGCACTGTCTTTAGAGCACCGTACCCAAAGGGCAAAACGGAAAATTTTGCCAAAAATATTTGGCATAAAAGAATATTTCGTGTAGAATGTCGACCCAAAATCGAATATTGAATTAGAAATTCAATTAAATTATTTTGCATATATACATGAAAAAGGACTAAAATGTTTTTTTTCTTACCCTAGCATGTGGGGTGTCATTTTCAAAGCTCATTGAGAAGAAGACATATATTTTATTTCTTTTTCATGTTCAAAAATAAAGAAATGGGGGCTGTCAAAGTTGTCAGATTTAGACCATTCTAGTTACGATGTCTATATTTTAAAAAAACTTGAAAAGTTAGGAACTTGGAATTTCTGTATATTATGTACCATATACTGTATTTAACAGTAAATACTGAAAACGCCGATTCATAATGTAGTACATATATGAAATATATAATAATTTATTGTATACATAATACTACCGCCCATTCATAATGTAGTATATATAATAATTCGTTATATACATAATACAATAAATTTATAACGAAAATATATAAAATTATTGTTATTTAAATATTTACAATACCAAATGACTTATTTTCCGAGTCAGTGCCAGCCAAGAACGAGATATTGACGTCACTCAAGAAACGAGATTGCAAACTAAAAAAGACCGCAGATCGTATGTTCATTGTTTTTTCGTCGCTTCCTCATTTTCTGCGAAAAATGTGACAATATTGGCAATTGGTTGGTACGGACTCCAAAAATAAGTCATTTGGTATTGCAAATATTCAAACAACAATAATTCCATATATTTCCATTATCAGCTCACAGCAGATGTATACGAAGCTTTCTTTAGCTGTCACCACCCCATGTGGTTTCAGTTTAGTACCACCTACGAACTGAGACAGAAAAAAAACATTACCTAATCAAATATCTAGTTATAAAAAAGTTTATCGGTCGTATGTTTTTTTCCTATTTTTAAGTACCCAATGGTACTTAAAAGTTTATCGGCAATAAATACCCTGTACTCGAATTTCAATTTTCTTGTATTTCATCCTATTCCATTTAGCTACCCGTTCGCGTTTCAACGTTTAGTGCCGATGTTCCGGAGACGTGAGACAATTGAATTGTTTCGCTCGATCACGCGGCACTCTCGAATCTGCGCTATAGAAATAAAAAATACACGTCGTATATCGTGACGCGCGGCTAATAAATCGAGGTAGATAAAGAAAAACCTTTGGCTCGGAATACGTCTATATCCGCGGCATTATAATGACCCTATGGAGACAGAGGAGGGTGGGGAGGTGGGAGGACGTGGAGGATTATAGCACATGCTAAAAGTACGTGTGCTCCAAGAATAATGCGTGCCTCGAAATTTTGTTAGCCGATATCTTCTAACTAGAGACACAAGATCCCTTAATGGAGGCAGTCCCAGAGTCCGATGGTCCCTCGACCATCTCATCTTGAGAGAAAAAGGAGATGTGAGAGAAAGAGAGGGAGAGAGAGAGAAAAGACTCAAGAGGCTTGAAAATTTATTGAATGACCATGCCATGATAATGGTTGCTATAGTTTACCATTCGTTGCCCGTGATCATTTGGGCATATACATATAGAATGAATATATATATATATATATATATATATATATATATATATATATATATATATATATATATATATATATATATATATATATATGTATAAGGGGAAGAGCAGAATGCCACGCGGATATATGTATGTAAGAGAGGAAAAGAAAGGGGGAGAGAGAAGATCGAAAAGAAGGCATTGAAACGACATATAGGCGTCATCCGATCGCAAGGCTGGTATCAGGTGCAAACCAGTTTAGTCGTTGCACATAAAGAGGAGAAAGAGGGAGATCAAGGGGGAGAGAGAGAGAGAGAGAGAGAGAGGGGGGGGGGGGAGAAACTGCGAGTTGGAAGCGCACAAAACCGCACGAAGGATCTGCAAATAGCAACAAGCACTCGCACTCACGCAACGCACCTTAACCCTCCTCCCTCTCGCCCCAACCCTTTACCGTCTCAGTTACCCTACTATAAACGCAGCTATAGCGGCATATACTTAGTAATACCTGCTGCTGCCGTTCGTTTGGTCCATATCACTCCATATGTATATAGTTCCGAGAGTATATATAGTATAAGTATGTGTGTGTGTGTATACAGTGTGTCCTGTCATCAATGGATAATCCTGTAACTGTCGATAGGTCAGGTCATGTCCTACTATATGCTGGAACTTCAGTTGGGTGAAAGTCAATGTAGTAAAAGTTTTCGAGATTTTGGGCTCTATGTTTTTTTTTGAAAAAAACAAAAATCAGCTGCTTCGTCAGATGCTCGAATTGGTTTGTACGAAAATTCTGCATGAGATTTTGCTTCATAAAGTTTCCTTAAAATTCAAGGTTAAGAAGAAGACTTTTTTAGATAAAACAAATAACCAAGAGTATGTTTGAAAAACTAGGTTAGAAAAAGTTGGCATTTGTAGAAATGGCATGGGAAAAAGCACAAGCATATGATTTTTATGTCGAAACCGTGGGACTTTTACTAAACGAAAATTCCAGGATATGGTAGGAAATGATGCGACCTATCGACAGTTGCAGGATTGTCCATTCATAAGAGGACACCCTGTATACCCAGGCATACATACTCACCTGCCAGTACGAGCGGAGGAGTTCGTGCATGCGCGCGCCAACGCGTAAAGCATGACCTATATCATCAATTCTTTTGGTATCCGCCGAAAGAAATTGCACTTTCAATCGCGCCGATCGAACTTCGATGTCAATTTTTGTGACATCGATTCGAGATGCGATTAACCTTTGACGATCGACAAGGATCATTGTCAAAATGATGCAACGATGGATTACGGAATTAAGGATGTTGAGTCCGAAATCGCAAATGATGATAAAATTCTGAAAATTTGGTATGTTTTTGTATGAAGTATTTCAGAGGTCGTGTAAAAATTTTACGACAATTAGGAAGCTCGTTATTGAACAATTAACATTCACAAATTAAATGTTTTTTTATGGAAACTGATGTAACTTTGCAATAAGTTTTTTTTTTTGACCTCTCAATTTTATAATATCTACAATATACTGAAAGCAACGGAAACAAAACGAAGTTTATTGATAATTTTTTTTTTTATTTCTTTTAAAAATTGTTCTTAACAAAATGTTAATTTTTTAATAACGAGCTTCCTAATCGTCGTGAAATTTTAACACGACCTCTTAAATACTTCATATAAAAGCATACCAAATTTTTAGAATTTTCTTATCATTTTTTATTTCAACCCTTAAGGAGGTTGAAGTAATGATGATAGAATTCTGAAAATTTGGTATGTTTTTACATGAAGTATTCAGGAGGTCGTGTAAAAATTTCATGACGTCGTGTAAAAATTTCATGAATTTAATTTCCTTAAGGATGTTGAGTCGCTATGAAACATGTTAATGTTAATTGTTCAATAAATAGCTTCTTAATCGTCATGAAATTTTTACACGACCTCCTGAATACTTCATGTAAAAACATACAAAATTTTCAGAATTCTAGCATCATTACTTCAACCTCCTTAAGGGTTGAAATTAAAAATGATGAGAAAATTCTGAAAATTTGGTATGTTTTTGTATGAAGTATTTGAGAGGTCGTGTTAAAATTTCACGACGATTAGGAAGCTCGTTATTAAAAAATTAACATTTTGTTAAGAACAATTTTTAAAAGAAATTAAAAAAAAATGTATCAATAAGCTTCGTTTTGTTTCCGTTGCTTTCAGTATATTGTAGATATTACAAAATTGAGAGGTCAAAAAAAAAACTTATTGCAAAGTTACATCAGTTTCTATAAGACAGCATTTAATTTGTGAATGTTAATTGTTCAATAACGAGCTTCCTAATTGTCGTGAAATTTTTACACGACCTCTGAAATACTTCATACAATAACATACCAAATTTTCAGAATTTGATCATCATTTGCGATTTGGGACTCAACATCCTTAAGGATAAGGTACGAATCATACGATGTTGAAGCTTGTATAGGAAATGCAATGAATTTTTTTTCCCACTCGTTGCCTACATTTTTTTATGACAGATTTAGGCTATCGAAGTCACTGAGTTTGTTTGGATCCTTATTAGAGATCCTCACGAGCCATTTGCCGGGGAAGACTTCGGGGGTGACAAAAGTGAAGAATGAAAAAAGGGTTGGAATGAATTTTTGTCACATACCGATAGTGCTAACTTGAATACTGTCAAAATTATTCGCAGCAGCCGGTGCTTACGAAAAATTTATTTTCCACCGAGTGTAATTGTTTCGTTGGTGTGTGTCGCTCTTTTTTGTTCGGACAGCCAGGATTTCCGACTGGTATCTCCGTGCTAGCATGCTCATTGCGAAATGTATAATTTTCTGCGGAAAATTATCGTGTAGATTTTGATATAGTTACAATTTCTTTTTGTTTGTCGGTTTCGTGAGTAATACTTCGACAATGAGTGGCGTAAAAATGTCCAATTATTTCTCACGTGTATTCCGTAGATTCATTGCGCAATCTTTTGAAATACGATAAAAATAGTCAATTATATGCGTAAACACACAGGTGTGCGGATTCCTTTCCGATAAATTTTCCGGTCTATTCTGCTGATCGTCGCTACCACTTTTATTCACAATTACCTTCCTCGTGTGATATAATATGGTCATCGCGATAATTCAGACTTACGGGAATTTATTAATGGGCTAAGATAATTATTGAATATTCGAGCTGCATATATGTATGTGTAACAATTGCGTACAACTTCGTGAGAGAATTTTTTATTAATTATTAATTTTTCATTTTCATTACTGATTGTGTCATTACATTTTCTTCATATATAAATGCATTTTATTGTAGTTCGAAAATCGTTATTATGCATTTTAAAAGAAAAGCTTGCGCATTATTTCGCAGAATTCTGATGGTGTTGAAGTTTTCATCGTTGGAATGCAACGGAAATTCATTCACTGCAATCGTTAACTCGCCCGAACGATTTGGTAGTTTTAGGCTCGACATTTTTTAGGATTTTTTTCCACGTTTTGCAAACCCGAATTTGCAATAAAATTGCGATAGCGAGAATTAAAATAAACTTTTCGCCGCGTTTCAACGACGAAGAGTTCAAGAACATGAATTCTAAAAATTGAAAAAAAATGATAATATTAAATAAATTTTTATATATTTTGATGTATTTATTATTTCCTGGATATATAAGGGATATTTACCCTTGCGAATTCGACGATGTTGGAATTTGCATCGTTGCAATGCAACCATTTTTTCTTCAGCTTTCATTTATTTATTTTCATCATCATCCAACGCCTTTTTGGCGAAATGAGGTCACGAATCTTTAATAAGTATGCGCGAAAACGTTTGAATGATTTTCACAGCCTAAATCGGCCGAAACAAATAAACAATTAAAAAGGAATTAATTTTCGTTGCATTCAAACGATGCAAACTTCAACGTCATATATTTTTTCCTCTCTTTACTACATTGCGTGGAGTCGAATTAAGGCTGAGAGTATTTTATATCTATATTGTTTTACTATCGCCTTTATTCTTATTCAAAGTTTCTCCCGGTCAATATGGGACAAGGGGCGTTCCTCAAATTATTATCTCGTGTCAACGTTCGCGATGTTTCTCATCTCGTGTTCTTTGCATTCGTATCAGTTATTTAGGGCCACACTCTTCGAGAACATTCGAGCTTTACATGTGTGTATGTACAGCGCTTGTGTGCGTAGTGAGTGTGTATAAAAAGCGTCGTATGGAAACGATATGTATTAATGATTGGTCGTGTTATTGCGCCGGTCTCTACTACCGTGAGCTATTTGCGAGATGGTCGTATAAAGTGTCACATAAATCAATTGTTGCACTGCGGGCGTCGGGTCGAATCTATTATGAGATCGATTATCAACGTGCAAGAATACGCGGGAAAGTTATTTGCACGCGATATCTAATAATATAAAATAATAACTATAATAATAATAATAATAATGATGACAATGATGGTGATGATGATGATGATGATGATGATGATGATTATGATTATGATGATTATGATGATGATGATGATGATGATGATGATGATGATGATGATGTTGATGATGATGATGATGATGATGATGATGATGATGATGATGATGATGATGATGATGATGATGATGATGATGATGATGATTATGATGATGATGATGATGATGATAATGATAATGATGACGATTATGATAATGATGACGATTATGATAATGATGACGATGATGATAATGATGACGATGATGATAATGATGACGATGATGATAATGATGACAATGAAGATGACGATGACGATGACGATGACAATGAAGATAACGATGAGGATGACGATGACGATGACGATGACGATGACGGTGACGATGACGATGACGATGACGATGACGATGACGATGACGATGACGACGATGATGATGATGATGATGATGATAACGATAATAACAATGAAACAAATGATGATAATCATATCACCATTAATGATAATAATAACAATAACCATAATAATAACTATTATTGACGGATACACAATGAAAATGTCACTCAACGAAAATCAAGATTTTTCACTATTAAATAAAAAAGAATTATACAACTTCTTAAATATTTAAACCAGCTGGTTTTTCAATACTGAAAAAGGGGTGAATGAAGTCGATGAAAAAAAATTGCCCACGGCAAATATCGAATAAAGTGGAACAGTAACACGTATTTCATAATGATATTGACGTTTGCGTTAGAATTCAATGAAAGCTCAGGAGCCCGCACTTTTTTTGGTGAATGTGGGGTACGAAAATCACTCAAACTTTTTTTTAGTATCCTCATCAGATATCTACATTCTACATTCACAGTTGATAACAAAAGTGAAGAAACGAAAACAAAAAAAGAATTCCCCTCGTACTCCAACGATGCAAATTTCAACAGCATACTTCGTGAAGAGAATAACAAAAAAGGATGACGCAATAGTCTTTGAAGAAATGTCAGACAATGTAGCGGTGCCAATCTTGTTACGAAATTTATCGTATAATTTTTTTTTATTTCCCTTTCGAATCTCCGAACGAAAAATCGTAATACAAGAGCGGCTAAGGGGGACGGGGGTGGCAAGATACACGTTTCGTAACCCAAGCCCTTGGTATATGCTGAATACGCGCGAGCCGTAGGGAGACTGATGGAGGGAATGAAATTGAATTGTACGCTTTGCGAAGCGTTCTTCGGAGAAATGAGAAAATCGACGAATTCTCGTCACGTAGGAGTGCACAAGCCGCTGGTCGGGATACACCTGCTGCTGATGCCCCTGCTACCGCTGCTGCTACTGTACGTCTTCTCCGCTGGTTCTGCTTATGCAGCAATGCCGAAGCAGACGAGCCGGCCGGATAAAAGAGTATAGAGCGGGACGTCGATTGAGGGATCAGGTGCGGGACCAGCACCGCGCGCCACCGCTCTGCGCAGCTGGTCACGTGCCGACTAGAGAACGCGCGACTGGCGCGTAGCTTCCCCCACCATGCGGAGACCACGCCTCCAGTAGACACGCTCCCATTGAGCACGCGTCGCTCGCCTACGGCGGTGCCTCGAAGCGAGGCCACAGTGTACTCTGCTCATTTCGCACACTCGCACCGGTGCGCGAATCATACGGGTATGGAAGAACGACCGACGAATTCGTCCCTTTCTCACCCACCCCTTTCCTTTCTTTCTTTCCACCTCTCTCGCAATAGCGAGACAATATACGAGATAAGACGATGTGCAGGATAATGCACTTGAATCGTGGGGAAAATACGTCACGTGTGTGGAGAGAGTTACGAAACGGAAAAGACTTATCGCTGGTGAAAAATGACACAGCGGAAGGGGAAGAATACGAAGTGGCCCGTACGCAACAGACGGTTATTAAGGGGGGCATACCTTTAGGCAAGGAAAAAAAGTGTTGATTTTCTTGACTTTTTTTTTAACAACAGATTTCTTCACCATTTTCGAGACTTAACGAAACGGACAAAACGGTCTTAAGGATGTTGAGTCCCGATGAAACATATTAATGTTAATTGTTCAATAAATAGCTTCTTAATCGTCATAAAATTTTCACACGACCTCCTGAATACTTCATGCAAAAACATACCAAATTTTCGGAATTCTATCATCATTACTTCAACCTCCTTAAGGGTTAAAATAAAAAATGATAAGAGAATTCTGAAAATTTGGTATGTTTTTGTATGAAGTATTTAGGAGGTCGTGTTAAAATTTCACGACGATTAGGAAGCTCATTATTAAAAAATTAACATTTTGTTAAGAACAATTTTTAAAAGAAATAAAAAAAATTTTATCAATAAACTTCGTTTCGTTTCCGTTACTTTCAGTATATTTTACATATTTTAAAATTGAGAGGTCAAAAAAAAAACATTGCAAAGTTACATCAGTTTCCATAAAACAACATTTAATTTGTGATTGTTAATTGTTCAATAACGAGCTTCCTAATTGTCGTGAAATTTTTACACGACCTCTGAAATACTTTATACAAAAACATACCAAGTTTTCAGAATTTTAGCATCATTTGCGATTTGGGACTCAACATCCTTAAGGCCGCAAATAACGATTTGGTGTCGTTTAGTCCAATCGTTTTACAAAAAATATACAACGACCTAACAACTGAAGACCTACTATCAAAGTGCTTTCGTGGGTACACGCAGAATTCAAATGAGAGCTTCAATCTCGCCGTGAGGACGATACCTCGTAAACCAGTTTTGAAACTGTAAACGCGTTTTTCTCAAAACCATGTTTTTGAAATCGGGAGAACGCATGATTCGGGCAGTTTTCATCCGATTTACTTGAAACTTTAACTGTAGCTCCTCGGATAGATTCTCTAAAGCGGTGCACACAATTGTTACTATTCATCAACAATTCTCGTTTTTATAAACAACTCAAACGAAATTTTTCTAGCGAGCAATGTTTTTTTAAAAATTATGCCGTTTTTCGAAAAAGGCATGTTTTTTAAATAATCGTGTGTACTTCTCGAGCAAAACTAATGTAAATGACAAAAAACAAATTCACTCTGGTTCTAGGTGCTGATCCATAAAAGTTCTGCTTCGTTCCGCTGACCGCGTTCCGCTGACTTCTCTAGGTATTAGAATACCTAGAGAAGTATGTACGGAAGTTGAAAAATATTGTTTTATTGAAAATTTGTAGGCATTTGAACTTAAGAAATGAATTTTCAGTGAAAAATTTCGTTACAACTGCTCGTAAAATGAAAAGTTTTCGATTAATCAAAAATTTCGTACGTACTTGTCTGCGAAATGCAATTAGGAACATAACTTTTAAATTTGAAGTAAATCGAGTGAAAATTGTTGAAGTTATTTGTCACGCCAATTAGAAAAAAGCTGCTTCGAGAAGTTTCGAGTAGTCGGCCATATTGCACATCGAAAAAAAAAATTTCTGACAGCTTGATATTCATACTAAATAGATGTGTAATTAATTTTATGAGTGAATCATTTTTTCATACGAAAAAAAAATTGTTAAATTCGCACATGATTTTATACCCGTTACCGTGGCCTAAGGCCTTAACATTAAATTTATGGAAAATATATTTGTATATCGAATCTCGTTCTATCGAAATAATCAAACGCATTTGAATGAAAGCTGATGGGCAATTAAAAACTTTTTATCGCTCCTTAAAATTCAAGAGCGAAAACGACTCCGCGGCATATCGTTGAATCGGACAACAAAACGAATTCCCGTCCCACTTGGCCGCTATAATCCTCATACCTGCGACAGCACATACGCACGAGCTCCGAAATAAAAGTGGTACGTAATCTCCCGCTTTTTTCGAGAATCAAAAAAGGGGAGAGAGATTGAGCGTTAATCCGACGTGGCGGGCGAATCGGATGAGTGAAAAGCGTGTCCCTCTGTATCGTGTCGCATTAGTCACGGATATATACCGACCCGAAGTTTCGTCCTCGAAATATTTATCCCGAAAAAAAATGTGGGCATTGATATCCTTAAGGGGTTTCTCCCACTTGCGATTTTGAAAAAATCGATTTTTTTATTGCATTTTTTTGAAGTATAAGTATCTGAGAATGTGTCCTGAAAATTTCAAGTCGATCCGAACAAAATTGACTGAGATATGAGCGTTGAAAGAGAAGAATCCGTGAATTGAAGAACTGAAATTGAAACTTTAAACGCGTTTTTCTCAAAATGGCATTTCTGAAGTCGGTGACCAAGATTACTCGAACACTAATGAACCGATCTTCTTGAAATTTTGCAGGCTTATTTAATACATAAAAATGTAGTCTTTAATCGTTCGATTTTTTTTTTCGAAAAAAAAATGGCCGTTTTATAGCCAAAAAACGACCGTTTTTTTCGTTAAAATCGAACCATTAACTTTGACTGTCCGCCATTTTGTGAAAAATGAATATTTTTTAAAATCCTTCGATTAAAGACTAGTTTATACTTATATTTGACTAAATCCATCCGCATTTTTTTTTTCAGATGATCCACTTCGCCGCAATGTTGGTCACCGCAAACCGTGTATATAAAAACATTATTTCATTGACGGCCATTTGCCACTAAACAATGTAATATTTTTCAATAAAAAAATTACTGAAAGTTCTTCAAGATGTGTTCTTTAAGATGGTATATTGATCGATAAAAAAAGTTTTGTAGTTTTCTTTAAAAAAATTCACGAAAAAGGCCTTTTTTGGCGCTACAAGTGGGAGTCACGCGTTAAAAAAAAATCGCTAATATACGATCGTTCTTGTGTTTGTAACGCGGCTGAACAAAAATTGCCAATAGGTAAAATTCGCGTGCGAGCAGCGACGAAAAAAAAGTCTCGATCTGTACAGCCCTCGCGTAGCTATTGAAAATACATGAAATTGCCGGTATCGCAAAGGGGGCAAGGACCCGCAAAAAAAATCAGCCGGGACCAAAAGGAGGAGAAAGGAAGAACGAAGAGGCGGTTCAAGAACCGGAGCTCGTTCGCGCACAGTGGACCGGTCAGGTAAAAACGATGACTCGGTTTTAAAAATCCGGTGGCCATCGGCGGCGCAAAAAACACGAAGAGGAAGAGCGAGATGACTTGCCATGAACGAAAACGAAAAAAAAAAAAAAACCCCACCGGCGTGTCAGGAAAAAAACATCTCGAATAAAGGAGCAAAAATAAGTGAAAAAATACGAGGAGCAGAGGGAGGAAGAGAGAGAGGCGGGGGAAAGAGAGAGAGAGACTTAGGAAAAATCGAGAAAAGAAAACCGTATTTCATGGTCGTTAAAAAAAATGACATTGCAGGGAAAATAATTAAACATACACATCTGCATACGGGTATATATTCGTCGGTCTCTTTCCTACGACTTCGTAACCCAAACAAACCTGAACAGTACCTCAGACAGAGGGAGAAAGAGAGCTAGGAAAAATCAAGAAAAAAATGACCAAGTTTGCATCGTTTGAATACAACAAAAATGCCTTCTTTTCAATTTCTAACTTGTTATTACCTGATTTTTCGGCAGTTTCACACTATAAGCAATACTGATATGTTTTTAGGACTTTTCTAAATTCTTCAAGTTAAATTTGCAGAAAAATATGCCGAGTGATGCCAAAGCACAAAAAAAAAATTCTTGCGTTCCAGCGATGCAAAGTTGCAAAGTTCAAGATCGTAAAGGAAAACTGTATTTCATGCTAATTAAAAAAAAATGATTTTGGTGGGAAAATAATTAAAAATTCACATTTCCATACGGATATACATTCATTGGTTTGTTATTCTACGTTAGCGTAAGCCAAGCGAGCCTAAACTCCTATACAAATACATATGCGCGTTATTTTGTGTTCTGCAAGATCGTCAATCATTTTAAAAAATCTCCAAGATCGTTAATCGTTTCGAAAGATCTCCAAGATCGTAAATCGTTTAAAAAAATCTCCAAGATCGTTAATCGTTTGAAAAAAATCGTAATTAGCATCTCACGACCTCACTTTTTCCAAAATTCGTCATCAGCCTCGGAAGTCTCACTCTTTCCACGGAGGTCCGGATGCAACCGAAAGACCCTGTGCCTTGCAAAAACATGCGGAAAAAACGACATATTTTTTCGTATCGGCGTACAAAACAGTGCAAAAAGAGGCCGTCCAAGTGGAAAGGACGATAAAAGCAGTAGGGACGTGCGTATTATACGTATATATACGCATGCAGGTACGTAGCGAGTGCACTAGTCACGCGAAGTTATTACTACCCTGGCGTCAAGCCGTTTCAGGGGGAGTTCGTGCTGCCAGCAGCAGGACAAGTTTTTTTTTCAACCAGCCTTCCTCTCGCTCTCGCCCTTCCTCCTCCGTTGCTCCCTTCATATCTTCCCTCTCTCGCTCTCGATATCTTCTTTTTTTCCCTTTCTCTCGGGTGGTCGCGTCCCGGGCGTAATTACCGTTTCGCCGCGAACTTCGCAACGGTAATTATAGCGCGCGAACAACGAGCTCTCGCCCGTCGAGTCGTTCGCGGATTTATCCGGAAAAACTGGGCAAGGAACGGAAAACTCCCAGTGGATTTGCACATATACAGGGTGTCCCAGAACTGATGGCCGTCCCGAAAATGGGGGGTTGGGGGTGAAATTCCGAGTCGATTGATATAAGCATGTATGGGTCTCAGATCAACCGTTGAATTATTATTCATTTTTAAAGGCGGGCCAATCAGGTGCGTTCGACGTACGATGACTCGTCGGGTGCATCTGATTGGCCCGCCTTTAACGGGTTACCCCCACTTGTAGCGCAAAAAAGGCCTTTTTCATGAATTTTTTTAAAGAAAACTACAAAACTTTTTTTATCGATCAATATACCATCTTAAAGAACACATCTTGAAGAACTTTCAGTAATTTTTTTATTGAAAAATATTACATTGTTTAGTGGCAAATGGCCGTCAATGAAATAATGTTTTTATATACACGGTTTGCGGTGACCAACATTGCGGCGAAGTGGATCATCGGAAAAAAAAATGCGGATGGATTTAGTCAAATATAAGTATAAACTAGTCTTTAATCGAAGGATTTTAAAAAATATTCATTTTTCACAAAATGGCGGACAGTCAAAGTTAATGGTTCGATTTTAACGAAAAAAAACGGCCGTTTTTTGGTTATAAAACGGCCATTTTTTTTCGAAAAAAAAAAATCGAACGATTAAAGACTACATTTTTATGTATTAAATAAGCCTGGAAAATTTCAAGAAGATCGGTTCATTAGTGTTCGAGTAATCTTGGTCACCGACTTCAGAAATGCCATTTTGAGAAAAACGCGTTTAAAGTTTCAATTTCAGTTCTTCAATTCAAGGATTCTTCTCTTTCAACGCTCATATCTCATTCAATTTTGTTCGGATCGACTTGAAATTTCAAGGACATATTCTCAGATACTTATACTTCAAAAAAATGGAATTAAAAAAAAATCGATTTTTTCAAAATCGCAAGTAACCCCTTGACATTTAAGGTTTAAAAGAAGACTTTTCGGTAATTTTCGGTATTATGACCCCACCTTTTGAGGGGGTTGCGGGGTTAGGAATATGGTGGGGGAGGAACCCTATAACACTATTTTTAAGAAAAATTGTGGCGGTAAACCCCCCTCCCTCATTTTATAAACAAAAAACTTTTCATTAATCGCAGCGACAATTTTATATGATTTTAACTTGTTACCTCTACTTAGGATGTATCAGATATTGATTTGTGAAACTCGTATCGCCGTTGAAAATTATCGACTTTTCTGGATAAAACAAATAACGAGGAGAATTTTTCAAACACCGGGTAAAAAAAGTTATCGTTTGTAGAAATGGCATGCGAATAACCAAAAGCAGATTATTTTTATCTTGAAAACCGTGGGACTTTTGCTCAATTAAAATTCCAACAGGTAGTAGGACACGGTCTGACCTATCGACAGTTGCAGGATTATCCATTCATAACGGGACACCCTGTATGCATATTTGACAAAATCGAAGGACATACATTTTTATCGCAAGATCCTCGAGCCAAAATTCGGGCCGTTTGAACTGCGCGATAAGAAATCGCAATGCAAACTCACGAAACTTTAGACACCGCGCCGATAAGGATATAGAAATATGGCGTCATAGAGATGAGCCTCGCCCACAAAGAGGACGCTGCCAAAGTGTTTTTCCCGAAATTATGTTGAAAATTGTTGAAATTATTTTTTTTGTTTGAGTAAAAAAATATTCCGAAACTCGGTCATGAGTTCGAGGGCTCAATTTATACATATTGCAGGGATAGTGACGGGTTATAGAAATACGTACAGATTAAAAAAAAAAAAAGATCTATGACAAACCGAAATTACGCGAAAATTGTGACGTTAAAGTTTGTATCGTTCGAATGTAAAGATTTTTTAATTTTCTTTTCTCTTTGTTCCATCATGCTCCAAAGCCTTTTGCAATTTGAGGTCGTAAGTTTCACAAGCTAAATTGGGCACAAGACATTTGAGTAATTAAAAAAAATTCATTTTTCTTAATTGTTCAAATATAATCACACAAAATCGAAAACAAAAAGAAACCTGAGACAATTCGTGAACAACTAAATACAAAATTCCCGTAATTGCAATACCTATCGTTGTCATTTTTCTATTTAGTTTTTTTAAGCCCCCGAATATAAATAAAAATTCCACAATTACACCTTTGTCGATTACCCGTCACTTTGTGATTTTTTGTTGAAAAACAGCTACGTGCAACGAGCGCCACACTTACATAGATTATAAAACTTTATTATTTTTATTTTTCAGACCCACCATTCTGAAATTATCGATCGATACGTCGCTAAAGTTGTTGATTTTTTATTTTTTCAAATAAGAATTTACACGAAATAAGTTCAATGGATGCTCAACAGCATACCTTTTTTTTCCAAGTCCCAAACAAATGATCCAGTGGAGAAAAAAAAGTCGGTAAAATAAGGACGATAGACGTCGTTGCTGGGAGGCGCACGAGCGCGCTTCACTCTTGTTACGAGCATACTCCATTGTTTGTACGAATAAGCCGAGAGTAGTCGCATATATAGACCTTGTATACACGGCGATATAATTTCCATAAATCATCGTCGTTTTTTCGCCTTCAATTTTTGTCGCCCTTTGGCAATGCGTACCAACCTACTCACGCACACTACACGTGAATGTGCGAGCGGCGCGCGGCTCCGTATGTAAATGGACCGTGTGGCTAATGAATGATAAATCTTTCCGTTGCGGGCCCGGCATGAAGCGGCAGAAAGACACTGTGCACCGGACTCTTTGAACGGGGACTCGTAAATTTATCACTGGGCAAATGTCTTTCTTCTTCGTTCCGTCTTTTTTTTTTTGTTCGTTACGTCTTTGTGTCTTCAACCAGGCGATCGGACGTGCACGGAGCAACCAACCGCGATAACGGATACCGTACCGAACTGCAAGCAGACGCTCGAAAATCGAAATATTGTAGGATTTTCCGAGTACGTCGATAAATGACAAAAAAAACGAATAAAATTGACAAAGAGTACGAAGCGAAAGGAATATACAGGGTGTTGGGAAGGTCGATCCAAAGCCTTAAGGGGTTACCCCCACTTGCGATTTTGAAAAGATCGATTTTTTTATTGCATTTTTTTGAAGTATAAGTATCTGAGAATATGTCCTGAAAATTTCAAGTCGATCCGAACAAAATTGACTGAGATATGAGCGTTGAAAGAGAAGAATCCGTGAATTGAAGAACTGAAATTGAAACTTTAAACGCGTTTTTCTCAAAATGGCATTTCTGAAGTCGGTGACCAAGATTACTCGAACACTAATGAACCGATCTTCTTGAAATTTTGCAGGCTTATTTAATACATAAAAATGTAGTCTTTAATCGTTCGATTTTTTTTTTCGAAAAAAAATGGCCGTTTTATAGCCAAAAAACGGTCGTTTTTTTTCGTTAAAATCGAACCATTAACTTTGACTGTCCGCCATTTTGTGAAAAATGAATATTTTTTAAAATCCTTCGATTAAAGACTAGTTTATACTTATATTTGACTAAATCCATCCGCATTTTTTTTTCAGATGATCCACTTCGCCGCAATGTTGGTCACCGCAAACCGTGTATATAAAAACATTATTTCATTGACGGCCATTTGCCACTAAACAATGTAATATTTCTCAATAAAAAAATTACTGAAAGTTCTTCAAGATGTGTTCTTTAAGATGGTATATTGATCGATTAAAAAAGTTTTGTCGTTTTCTTTAAAAAAATTCATGAAAAAGGCCTTTTTTGCGCTACAAGGGGGGGTAACGCCTTAATGAGGTGATAGGTCACCTAGTTAGAATCATATCTAATCTGGGTTACCTTAGTACGTATTCTAAGGATTTCGAGCATGATTTTTGGAAAATTTCCCAATATTACACTAACAAGGAACATCCCTCAGGTGTCCGCCTCCGATTTTGTTGAAACTCATATATGTGATACAGCATCAAAAATTTTGAGACACATATTTTTTTTTATCGGCGGAAAAACGGTTTTGAGGGGTGAAACGCACCCTCGAAAATGGGGATGTTTTTTCGTTTTTCGTCGATAACGTTTTAACGGTATGAGATATAAAAAAAATTCAAATTGCAACAATGTTTATTTTTTCATTTACTATACATTGGAGATGAGAACGATACCATTATCGACGAAAAACGAAAAACACCCCTATTTTCGAGGGCGCCTTTCACCCCTTAAAACCGTTTTTCCGCCGATAAAAAAAAATACGTATCGCTTACTTTTCGGTGCTTTATAACATATCCAAATTTCAACAAAATCGAAGGGTGTCACCTGAGGGATGTTCCTTGTAAGAGAACTGTACAGTAGCTTCAACCATATTTCAACCATATTTGATATTACCTTGAGGGAACAATAATATTTTATAGTAATGGTTACTGCCGAAAATATAGTACTGCCTATGATATTTCAGCAGTTGTGTCAACTGTGCTCATATGTTAATCGCAACCAACAATCTTTCAAACATACGTTGATTGTCAATGGTATATAATATAGTAGATTTTTGTAAAATGGATATTTCCTTACATTATCAGAAAATAGTGATTTTTACCATATTGAATGGTATGTCTACTAAATGTATATAATACCTCATATATACAAAAAAATTCACTTGAGAGTACTACCTGTGTGATTGTTTATCATCATTTGCTTTGCCCTGACCTCCTGAAATGATTCCTATCGAAGAAAATATTTCACCTACACGAAGATGCGAACCTACGACCTACCTATCTATGTTTACGTACAAATAAGTCATTCCAGCTGCAATTCCGAATAGCTGTTACCTCTGATATAAGTGGAATTTTGCACAGATCGCCTTTTTGATAATATATGTCATTACTTAAATGGATTTTTGGCGCAGCCCGATAGTTTTCGAAATATCGAATTCTAAAAACTGATAAATGAACGCGCTGATATATCTATATCGATCATAGCGTGCCACCGCTGTCGCTACTTTATTGACACGTTCCACAAATCATTTACGTCTTCACTATAAAATTACCACAATAATGTTCGTAGTCACTTTTCGTAAGATCTTGTAACAGTTTATACTCAACAAGTGTTAATGTTACCCATATAAATAGTACAAACTTGCACTGAGAAAAATATCCATAGTATTGACAATATAAAAAAACTATTTTTTCTTGTTTTTCAATTTCTTCGTTTTTACTGTTGCCCGGGATAATTTTTATTGTACATTCAAGTCGTACCAAGTAACAATACGAAAAAAGCCTGAATGACGTTCCTAACCTAAATCGATGAACAAATTTTAACAAATAAGTAATCATTTTATTTGCATTTCAACGATGCACACTTCAACCTTACACTTTTTTTACCCCCTTTACGTATAAATATGTATACATATGTTTCCACTCTATTGTAAAGTCAAGAAATTTCAATATATCTATAGGCATCGTTAAACCCGAGTTAAAAACTTTAGCCATCGTCCATCGACCTCGACGAAATTTTGGGAAAAAAATGAACGTCAGCTGAAAAAATTCTCACTAATTCAATTTTCGTGATTGAATTTCCAAAATATGAATTCCGACGATCCCGTGTACGGCGCTCTGCATCACGAGAGAACTCGTTTCGCGGAGCGTTAAAAAAAATGGAAAACCAAAAGCAAAAAACAGGGGGAAAATGCTGTACTGTTCCGAAGGCGACATGGCCGATAACGAAGAGGAAAAAGCATTTTGAGCGATCGTCGCGAAAGTGCCATGGTACGAGCACGCCCGCGATAAATAAAAGTAATTGTACGAACATACGAGGGTGGACGAGGGAGCGAATAGACGGGGGAAGGAAGCGAAAAAAAATTAAGAAAAAAAACTGGACGTGAAAGCGTAGAATATGAAGGATGTATGGGGCTGCGTGTGTCGTGTACGGGTGAGCTTCGTTGGTTCACGAGACGGCTTTTCTTGGACGTTATTGTAATTACACCGAGATTGACAGCTTAATGGGAAGCGGAGAGAACCCGAGTGTGTGCATTTGCCTGTGTATGTGCGCGTGTGCGTTCTCCGTTAGGAAGCTACTCGACATGCCCCCACTGCCGTAATTCCCTCTCTGTCTCTTGCTCCTCAAGAGGCTTCCTCTTGAGCCTTGAATCGCATACAGTGCCGACGAGAATTTTTTTTTACAAGCCAACTACCAAATATATACGCGATGCTCAAATTTGATGGTATTGAGGTTTACATCGTTGAGATATAAGCAATTCTTTTTGGTAATTATGTATAAGTGGGGCACCACCCCAGCTTCAATGTGAGGAACGACCACCCGAATTATGCATAAGTGGGGCACCACCCCAACTTCAATGTGGGGCACGACCACGCCAATTATGCGTAAATGGGGCACGACCACCCCAATTATGCATAAGTGGGGCACCACCCCAATTTCAATGTGGGGCACCACCACTCCAATTATGCATGAGTGGGACACCACCCAAATTTCAATGTGGGGCACGACCACACCAATTATGCATAAGTGGGGCACCACCCCAATTACAATGTGAGACACGACCACCTCGATTACGATAAGTGGGGCACCACCCCAATTACAAAGTGGGGCACGACCACCCCAATTATGCGTAAGTGGGGCACCACCCCAATTTCAATGTGGGGCACTGCCACCCCAATTTCAATGTGGGGCACGACCACCCCAATTATGCATAGGTGGGACACCACCCCAATTTCAATGTGGCGCACGACCACGCCAATTATGCATAAGTGGGGCACCACCCCAATTACAATGTGAGACACGACCACCTCAATTACGATAAGTGGGGCACCACCCCAATTTCAATGTGGGGCACGACCACGCCAATTATGCGTAAGTGGGGCACGACCACCCCAATTATGCATAAGTGGGGCACCACCCCAATTTCAATGTGGGGCACCAACCCAATTTCAATGTGGGGCACTGCCACCCCAATTTCAATGTGGGGCACGACCACCCCAATTATGCATGAGTGGGGCACCACCCCAATTTCAATGTGGGGCACGACCACGCCAATTATGCATAAGTGGGGCACCACCCCAATTACAATGTGAGACACGACCACCTCAATTACGATAAGTGGGGCACCACCCCAATTACAATGTGGGGCACGACCACGCCAATTATGCGTAAATGGGGCACGACCCCAATTTCAATGTGGGGCACCGCCACCCCAATTATGCATAAGTGGGGCACCACCCCAATTTCAATGTGGGGCACTGCCACCCCAATTTCAATTTGGGGCACGACCACCTCAATTATGCATAAGTGGAGCACCACCCTAATTTCAATGTGGGGCACGCCCACACCAATCATGCATAAGCGGGGCACAACCACCCCAATTATGCATAAGTGGGGCACAACCACCCCAATTATGCATGAGTGGGGCACCACCCCAATTTCAATGTCAACCTTTTTTTTTAGCATAAAATGCTTTAATTGGTCACCACTAATTATGTTCCGGCCGGGGAGGATGACATTTGTCATTAATTCCATAAAGAAAGGGTTTTTAAATTCCCAGAAACACGCGATAAAATAGGGCATTTTCGAAAATTTCAACCCTTATATCGGGAGTGTAGGGAGTGTAGAGTAGTAGGAAGATTTATAAAAGAAGCCTTTCTGAATGCAATAATGAAAAAAATTGCAGTGGTCACGTCCCCTACTCCCCCTGCTCCAGTTGAAATTTCGTAAACATACACGATTTCAAAGACGAGACTGAAAATTGATCAAAATTCGTCTACATTTTTTTCTAGCTGTTGTTCAATATCATAAGTTGTATACAGTCAATGTTTCATTTATTATTAATTTTTAAATACATTATCACATTTGCATTATTAATGAATGTTACACTATTACATTTACATTATTATATTTATAATTAAAAGTACATTCTTCTTTCATATCTGATCCGCCTAGTTGCCAGAAGCCAGAAGCAAATAACAATAACTTCATTGTTTATCAATATGTGTCAATTAAAAAAAAACCCCAACTTTCGCCGGGCTATGTTCTGATCGTGTGCAAAATCCCGATCTCGGCACTCCATAAATGCCACCAGAAAAAATAATTTAAAAACCGACGTGTTTTTCAGGCCCCAAGCTGCGTATGCAGACCCGTTGGTATTTTCCATAATAATAATAAGAAAACAAGAAATAAAGGCTGAAAAACAAATTTCGCATTCCGAAAAACTTCAACACCGAAGGAAAATAAGAGCAACGACAGAAACGTCAGAATGCAAAATCGTCCATCACTTTCCGCCTGATTTTAATTAAGGATGTTGAGTCCCAAATCGCAAATGATGATAAAATTCGGAAAATTTGGTATGTTTTTGTATGAAGTATTTCAGAGGTCGTGTAAAAATTTCACGACAATTAGGAAGCTCGTTATTGAACAATTAACATTCACTAATTAAATGTCGTTTTATGGAAACTGATGTAACTTTGCAATAAGTTTTTTTTTGACCTCTCAATTTTATTATATCTACAATATACTGAAAGGAACGGAAACAAAACGAAGTTTATTGATAAATTTTGTTTAATTTCTTTTAAAAATTGTTCTTAACAAAATGTTAATTTTTTAATAACGAGCTTCCTAATCGTCGTGAAATTTTAACACGACCTCTTAAATACTTCATACAAAAACATACGAAATTTTCCGAATTTTCTTATCATTTTTTATTTCAACCCTTAAGGAGGTTGAAGTAATGATGATGGAATTCGGAAAATTTGGTATGTTTTTACACGAAGTATTCAGGAGGTCGTGTAAAAATTTCATGACGATTAAGAAGCTATTTATTGAACAATTAACATTAACATGTTTCATAGAGAGTCAACATCCTTAATCGCTCGTCATCGTGGAATTTCGTGTGTCCTCGCGGAGGCTGTCGCCGTTTGTCCGAGGACTTGGATTATGCGCGCTTGAATTGCGAGGATTATCTTTGATCGTAATCGACGAGTGCGTAAGGAGCTTGATGGGTGCTGTCGCCTATTCGGGACCGTCGCGACGTCGCCGACGACGAGGACCACAGTCGTCAGCCGTTCTACGAGCCACTCGAGATATCAAAGTTTATTCTCGTAAGATGACCACGCCGCGGGTCTCGAGAGCGGGCGGCAGCAAATTTTATAAACGTTCGGCCACTCGAGAGCTTAGCCGCTCACGAAAAAGGACACGCTAGCGCAATCGATGCGAGAAACATAAACGACGGGCTCTCAAAATCCGCAATCGCAACCCACACAAGTCCCACTGTCCATCGCGGACAATTTGATTTGACATTTCCGTCGCCGAGATATTTTTTTTTTTTTTCAACGAATCATCGCTTTCTACGACGCTCGAAGAAATTTATTTCGGTACGAAAAACCCTCGTCATCCACATACTACGCTTGGAAAATATATATATATATATATATATATACACACAGGATATATATATATATATATATATACAGGGTGTCCTGTTATGAATGGATAAGTCCCACGGTTTTCCAGATATTGGGCTTTACGTTATTTTGAAAAAAATCGTCTGGTTTTGGTTTTTTGCATGCCATATCTACAAGTGATATGGATCGACAATAACTAAGCAACTTTTTGAAGTAATTGGCACGGTATGCGTAGTACATTTTTTTTTTACACCGCAGGCTATCGAAGTCAGATTTTCGAATTGGTTGGTATGAAAATTCTGCTTAAGGTCTTTTTTCATAAAGTTTCCTTAATATTTAAAGTTAACCCTTCGATTGCACACTGGGTCGTTTTGACCCCAAACATTTTTCGTGTAAGTACGTATTTTTCAACGTATGCCCCACTTTGAACGAATGTTTTGGCATTTAATTTGCGTTTGCGTCAAAAAAAAAATTTAGGACTATAAAATATGGATAATTTACTACAAAAAACGTTCATACAAAAAAACACACAAAATGCATATTTACCGAGATGCAACGATTTGAAAAATGCCTCGGGTAAGATTGACGAAAAATGCACTTATAGGTTGGCGGCGGAGGTGTGCGCTCGAAGGGTTAAAAAGAAGACTTTACTATGTTAAACAAATGACCGAGAGTATTTTTTTTTTTCTAAACCGGGTCCTAAAAATGATCATTTGTAGAAATGGCTGCGAAAAACCAAAAGCGGATGATTTTTAGCTCGATAACCGTGGAACTTTTGCTAAACTGAAATTTCAGTATATAGTAGGACATAATCTGACCTATGGACAGTTGCAGGATCATTCATTCATAACGGGACACCCCATTTCAAACTTATGTAAATATAATTAAAAAAAGCAAGTGAAAAAGAGTATAATAAATATTATTATAATCAATAAATATAATTGAATTTAACTCTTGAACTCTTTCGCCCTCAAAACTATTTGGAAAAACGCGAGGACAAAACAATGATAAATTTGCCAACGGATTAATGTTGAAGTTCGCATCGTTGGAATACAACGAAAAGTCTTCTCGATTTTGTTATTTCTTAATGTTCATTGTATGGAAAATCTTTTTTTTTTTTGCAGTTCTTGGTTATAAATTTTCGATGAGGTTGGAAAATGGAAAATGGATGAGGAAAAAAACACGACAATACGAGGAAAAATATATTTTCGTTGCGTTCCAACGATGCAGACTTCAATAGGGTGGAAAAAATGCACTTAGTCAATAATAAATGTCGCGAATGATTTTTTTAAATAAACCTACCTTACACTTTAAGGACTAACGCCCGATTGGAATTTTTTGATATATCGATGTTTTCGTTTCCGACGTATTCACAATATATAATAATCCAAAAAGATTCACCGAAAACGTAAATTCGTTCCGCTCGAAACTGATAGAGTTAAAGATTTCCAATAGCAAGAGAAACGAAAGAATGGTATTTAAGGATGTTGAGTCCCAAATCGAAAATGATGATAAAATTCTGAAAATTTGGTATGTTTTTGTATGAAGTATTTCAGAGGTCGTGTAAAAATATCACTACAATTAGGAAGCTCGTTATTGAACAATTAACATTCACAAATTAAATGTTGTTTTATGGAAACTGATGTAACTTTGCAATAAGTTTTTTTTTTACCTGTCAATTTTATAATATCTACAATATACTGAAAGCAACGGAAACAAAACGAAGTTTATTGATAAATTTTTTTTTATTTCTTTTAAAAATTGTTCTTAACAAAATGTTAATTTTTTAATAACGAGCTTCCTAATCGTCGTGAAATTTTAACACGACCTCTTAAATACTTCATACAAAAACATACGAAATTTTCCGAATTTTCTTATCATTTTTTATTTCAACCCTTAAGGAGGTTGAAGTAATGATGATAGAATTCGGAAAATTTCGTATGTGGTTACATGAAATATTCAGAAGGTCGTGTAAAAATTTCATGACGAGTTATTTATTGAACAATTAACATTAACATGTTTCATAGGGACTCAACATTCTTAACTTTGCATCGTCGAGATGCAACGAAAATTCTTCCTAACTTTTTCATTTCTTCATTTTCATTATTATCCAAAATCTCTCATTTCGCAGATTTATCCTACCGATCTCTAACAAGGATCCTCAAAAAAGTTTCAACAATTTTCGAGCCTGAATGTACCGAAAAAAGTTGGCCAACACAAAAAAAAATATTTTATCGTCTTCCACCAATGCAGACTTCAACACCACTGTGTCCTTGAAATCCCGTGCTATTGAAGTTTGCGTCGTTGGAACGCAATTTTTTTTAGCATCGACCAATTTTTTCGGCACATTCAGCCTCTAAAATCATTGAAATGTTCTTAACGATTCTCGTCAGAGACCTGTAGCCTAAATTTGCGAAATGATAGATTGGATTGGATAACGATAAAAATAAAGAAGTAGAAAAATAAGGAATTTTCGTTGCATCCCAAGGATGCAAACTTCAACAAGATTCTTTCGTTTCTCTTCCTATCCAAAATTTTTCTCGCCGGCTGCCTGATCCTAAAAAAAAGCGATTTTCTTCGCCTGAAACTGTCAACAAAAAAAAACGATTTCCATCGTACTCGAATCGTGCGAACTCCACATGGTCACCCAATTCGCGCGTGTGCTCGAATATAATCGGAGTATTCCCCAACGTGTCTCGCAGTAACGAATAAATGTCCAAAGAGATTCGCCCATGGTGCTGAAGTTTGCATCGTTGGAATGCAACGAAACTTTTTTTCAATTTTTTTTTACTTCTTAATTTTTACTATTTCCGAAAAAAAAATTTTTGCAACTTTTGGTTGTAATGTTGAAAGATTGTCAGAAAAGTTGCAGCGAGTTTCGCAGGCTTGATGTGCTTAAAAAAAATACGGGAATTCGAAATAAATATATTTTCGTTGCATTCCAACGATGCAAACTTCAGTACCATGATTCGCCCAAGGGTTGCGTGCTCCCTGCGCGTGAAGTTCGCGAAGAGGAGAGAAGGTTGACGAGGAAGGGCATCTGGGAAATGAGAAAGGGCTGAACGAGACGGACGGACAAGTGAGATACGGGAAGGACCTGGAGAGAAACAAAGGACCTAGGAGAGTAGAGGGCCCGCATGTGACATTCGAGACACTCGAGGCGTTCATCCAGACCGAGGGTGGACGGCGAAGGACGGGCCGTCCAGCGCGCGGGGTAATCTTCCGCCTTTTGCGCGAGATTGAATCGTTCGGTGGGCCAGCTGGTACCGAGGTCCCGGACGAGCAAACGCACACCTATTGCCTGTACCAAGTGGATCCTTCGATATCCATCATCCCATTCGCTCACCATTGTCTCGAACCTTCGTTAAACCTCTATAGTGTGTCAGTTCCCGCGACAGCGATAGGTCATTTTGCACCAAGGTGTCCGAACATCCCGAATAAAACTCATCAAAAAAGGAGGGGGGGGGAGACCAAAAAAGAATGCTGATTTGATCCTGTTGGGCTCAACCCTTGTTTCGCAGATGAGAGAGGAGAGGAGGAGGAATATTATCCACGCATACGCGAATATATGTATATACACACGCACATAGGGGAAGTAGGGGCAAGATGGTAATGCTAAGATCGTGTTAAAATAAAACATTGCATACATGAGTCAGTAAACTTTAAGGATGTTGAATCCCTATGAAACATGTTAATGTTAATTGTTTAATAAATAGCTTCTCAATCGTCATGAAATTTTTACACGACCTCCTGAATACTTCATGTAAAAACATACGAAATTTTCCGAATTCTATCATCATTACTTCAACCTCCTTAAGGGTTGAAATAAAAAATGATAAGAAAATTCGGAAAATTTCGTATATTTTTGTATGAAGTATTTAAGAGGTCGTGTTAAAATTTCACGACGATTAGGAAGCTCGTTATTAAAAAATTAACATTTTGTTAAGAACAATTTTTAAAAGAAATTAAAAAAATGTATCAATAAACTTCGTTTTGTTTCCGTTCCTTTCAGTATATTGTAGATATTATAAAATTTAGAGGTCAAAAAAAAACTTATTGCAAAGTTACATCAGTTTCCATAAAACAACATTTAATTAGTGAATGTTAATTGTTCAATAACGAGCTTCCTAATTGTCGTGAAATTTTTACACGACCTCTGAAATACTTCATACAAAAACATACCAAATTTTCCGAATTTTATCATCATTTGCGATTTGGGACTCAACATCCTTAATTAACATCAGGCGGAAAGTGATGGACGATTTTGCATTCTGACGTTTCTGTCGTTGCTCTTATTTTCCTCCTGAAGGGGTTACCCCCACTTGCGATTTAAAAAAAATCGTTTTTTTTTATGGCATTTTTTTTGAAGTATAAGTATCTGAGAATATGTCCTGAAAATTTCAAGTCGATCCGAACAGAATTGACTGAGATATGAGCGTTGAAAGAGAAGAATCCGTTCTTCGTGTAAACCTAAATTGAAACTTTAAACGCGTTTTTCTCATAATGGCATTTCTGAAGTCGGTGACCAAGATTACTCGAACACTAATGAACCGATCTTCTTGAAATTTTGCAGGCTTATTTAATACATAAAAATGTAGTCTTTAATCGTTCGATTTTTTTTTTCGAAAAAAAATTGCCGTTTTATAGCCAAAAAACGGCCGTTTTTTTTCGTTAAAATCGAACCATTAACTTTGACTGTCCGCCATTTTGTGAAAAATGAATATTTTTTAAAATCCTTCGATTAAAGACTAGTTTATACTTATATTTGACTAAATCCATCCGCATTTTTTTTTTCAGATGATCCACTTCGCCGCAATGTTGGTCACCGCAAACCGTGTATATAAAAACATTATTTCATTGACGGCCATTTGCCACTAAACAATGTAATATTTTTCAATAAAAAAGTTACTGAAAGTTCTTTAAGATGTGTTCTTTAAGATGGTATATTGATCGATTAAAAAAGTTTTGTAGTTTTCTTTGAAAAAATTCATGAAGAAGGCCTTTTTTTTGCGCTACAAGTGGGGGTAACGCCTGAATACTTCATGTAAAAACATACGAAATTTTCCGAATTCTATCATCATTGCTTCAACCTCCTTAAGGGTTGAAATAAAAAATGATAAGAAAATTCGGAAAATTTCGTATGTTTTTGTATGAAGTATTTAAGAGGTCGTGTTAAAATTTCACGACGATTAGGAAGCTCGTTATTAAAGAATTAACATTTTGTTAAGAACAATTTTTAAAAGAAATAAAAAAAAAATTTATCAATAAACTTCGTTTTGTTTCCGTTGCTTTCAGTATATTGTAGATATTACAAAATTGGGAGGTCAAAAAAAAAACATATTGCAAAGTTACATCAGTTTCCATAAGATAACATTCAATTTGTGAATGTTAATTGTTCAATAACGAGCTTCCTAATTGTCGTGAAATTTTTACACAATCTCTGAAATACTCCATACAAAAACATACCAAATTTTTCGAATTTTATCATCATTTGCGATTTGGGACTCAACATCCTTAAGACGTTAGGCCACAATAACGTGTATAAAATCATGTGCAAATTTAACAATTTTTCTTTCGTATGATAAAGTGATTCACTCATAAAATTAATTACACATCTATTTAGTATGAACGTCAAGCTGTTAGAATTTTTTTTTACGATGTACAAAATGGCCGACTTTTGTTATCTTTTTTCCAGTTGGCGTGACAAATAACTTCAACAATTTTCACTCGATTTACTTCAAATATGAAAGTTTGTTCCTATATGCTAATTTGCATTTTATGAGCAGTTTTATACGAAATTTCTCGCTGAATATTCATTTCTTACGTTCAAGTACCTACAACTATAATATCGAATACCTACTACAAATATTTTTTAAATTCCGTACGTACTTCTCTAGGTATTCTAATGTAGATTGACGAGAATTTTGGTTTTTTTTGTCCTAGGTAAACAATTGTGGATCGTAAATGTCACGACGCGTAGCGCCTGAAAAAAAATATAACAAAAGAAAATATTGGTAGTCGGTCATTTTGTACACCGAAAAAAAATAGATATTTATATACATATATTTTTTTCCTAACAGCTTAACCCCTTCGGCAGAGAGAATTCGACAAAGTGCCGAAAATGGCAAGAAAACTTTTTAATCCTCAAAACTTGTACTCTGGGGTCTTTGATGGTGCTGATTACGAACCTGAACTGAAAATTCAGGAATGCACAATAACGAACAAATATGGCGAATGAAAATACAAATAATACAGATTGATTGGACGAAACTCGGCTTATATATAAGCTAGGCTTATGACTCACCTTACCCAACAATTTTATTTTTATTCAAGCCGCATTTTTATTCCACATATATAGAATTAGCTATACTGCAATTTCAGTAGTTCACAACGACAACCAAAGACTAGTGACAAAAAAACAGGACAAAGTAACTCGAATGCAAATCGCGAAAATTATAATCATATTTTGATTTTTTTCAACTCCGATATCGTATTATCAGTATTATTCGAGTCCAACGTAGGCTGCCCAGTATCGGATTTTTGGTCGCATGTAGCAGTTTTTCGACGTTATCGAAAACCAGTATCCGTGCTCTAAACATGACGAATAATTAAATCGCAGCGGCAAAATATTCCGGTAAATCCTCGTAATCGTACAAGTGCCCAAGATCGAAGGCAACGCCGCAAAGTTCCCATGAGAGTCTCTCATCGCGGAATCCCTGTCCCGGATGTTTATTTCCGTAAGTTAGTCAAGTAGCTCGATTCCCACCGTCATCTATGCACGCGCACGCACACCCGAGGCCACACATGCGCCCACCTTCCTACACGCTGCTTCCTAAGGAGGAAACCGATAATATCTAAAGACGAATTTAACTTGTTGACACGACCAACCATTGTCCAAACACACGGCGGAAAAGTAAACATATAGGCCGAGCGAAGAGCTGGAGGAACGTTCGGCTGCCTTTGTCACATTTACCAAGAAATTGAGGGATAACACGACTCTAGGATTTTGGAAAAATCCTTTCTTTTTTTTGCTCCTAAAATACTTTGGGCTCATAAAAACGATGTGCCCTGTAGCGATTTTTTTTTTTAAACGATGGGTCCTGTTTTTTTGAAACGATGGGTCCTGTAGCGATTTTTTTTTTTTTTTTGAAAGTTCAATTATCAATGATCACCTTTTTTATAATGAACATTTTTTTTAAATAATTTATTTTCCATTCTCCTATCATCGTGGCAGAGGAAGCAAGGAACTTTTTTTTTATACTTTATTTTCCATACTCCTATCATTGTGGTAGATCTTTTTTCATACAGATTTATATTGCAGATAGCTAAACAAATATTTTGAAAAATGGTTTAAGGATTTTCGCACGCAAAATTCACTGAAAGGTAGATAAGAAATTCAGAAATATTAACTTTCGTTGCGTTCCAACGATGCAAACTTCAATCTCATAACTTTGATAGTAGCTTCACAATTACATTCCCTATCGGAGTACGTAGCCGTTTTTTCATTAGATGTAAACTTTTTTTTGTCAAACAGTTTACTGCTTATTTTTTAGGCAAAAAATCGATTAAGGATGTAGAGTCCCTATGTAATTGTTCAATAAATAGCTTCTTAATCGTCATGAAATTTTTACACGACCTCCTGAATACTTCATGTGAAAACATACGAAATTTTCCGAATTCTATCATCATTACTTCAACCTCCTTAAGGGTTGAAATAAAAAATGATAAGAAAATTCGGAAAATTTCGTATGTTTTTGTATGAAGTATTTAAGAGGTCGTGTTAAAATTTCACGACGATTAGGAAGCTCGTTATTAAAAAATTAACATTTTGTTAAGAACAATTTTTAAAAGAAATAAAAAAAAATTTATCATTAAACTTCGTTTTGTTTCCGTTGCTTTCAGTATATTGTAGATATTATAAAATTGAGAGGTCAAAAAAAAAACTTATTGCAAAGTTACATCAGTTTCCATAAAACAACATTTAATTTGTGAATGTTAATTGTTCAATAACGAGCTTCCTAATTGTCGTGAAATTTTTACACGACCTCTGAAATACTTCATACAAAAACATACCAAATTTTCCGAATTTTATCATCATTTGCGATTTGGGACTCAACATCCTTAATTACTCTCAAAGTGCGCAACTTTTCAAAATTTGATTTAAAAAAATCCCTACGTAGCCCCATAGCTAAGAATATATAGATTATAATTTTTTCGTTTTTGTTCCAGGTCTTATACTTTAAAAAAAAACCCGTAAAAACCCCGTTTTCCAAGTTGGGCCCTGCCGCCGCCATTTTGAATGAAAATTGTAATAATTCTTTTTAATATTTCAATATTTCCGTAAATATTCGGAAGTGGGGCTCCTGCTAGAATCAGGATAATTTTTGTTTGGGTTTTTCTGAGGTTGTTTAGGGTTGTTTGGGTTTTTCTGAGGTTGTTTGGGTTTGTTTGAACCCTTGAAGAAAAGCAGCCTAATTCTAGCAGGTGCCCCACTTCCGAATATTTACCAATATGTGTTAAATATACCCTCCCAAAAGAAATCCTATTCCTTTTTTCATACGTCCAAAATAAATTGTCAAAGTTAGGCCTTACTTTGTGCCGCTAGAGTGGTGCTATCCCTCAAGGAAGAAACGAGAAGGATCTAAAGGGCGGTTTACTTTGACGAACTGCAAGCCGCGTGTGTCAATACTCGGATGGGTGACCACACAGCCGTGCAGAAGTGTGGTAGGCTCATCGAAAATCGTTTGCCGAAGTACACGTGAATTTTGACCTACGCACCAATCACCCAAGACCCTCGAAAAAGGACGAAGGCGAGACGGGGGTGTTGGAAAGGGACAAAGCACGATAATCGAAGGCTTACGACCAATATTGACCAGTTAGACTTGTTTTTCCATGACGCGAACGACCAAAAGTGGATTCCTCTCGTGCCCACCGTAAAACAATATTTTGACGCGAACGCAGTGAGGATCAAAGTTTGTCGAGCGGGATCCTGTTTCTCGAGGGGCTTCTTTCGATTTTCTCGTAACGTACCTGCATCTTGGACGGTCACGCGGGACCGTCCAAGTCTTTCATCTTTGCCTGCCTCGATCTGTGCAGGCTTTCGACTATAATGATTTCATCGAATCATCAAAAATCAACCGAGGCACCATTAAAATGCCCATAATAACGGGCGTAATTGTTACTTTGTTTACTTACTGTAATCACTTACGTATCGCGAGTAAAAGATTACTCAGCGAGATGAAAAATTATCGCAAATTCTTTTTCAAGTGTCGAAGAAAAAGTTGTCGTTGAAAATTGGTAGACTAAATGAAATTATAAAGAAGTTATTGTATCAATAACAGAATTGGACAGCAGACATTACTTTTGTAATTTCATTACCCGTAAATTACAATTACTGTAAATAACTGCAATATTTAGTCACTAATGACAATTACGGGAAACTATTATACATTTTTATTTATCAATTACAGTTACTATAAACAATTGTAATTTTGTGATTATCAACTACAATTACTCGAAATAATTGTAATTTTTTGCTGTTAATTACAATTACTTGGAAGAATTGTAATTTTTCCGTTATCAATTACAATTACTGGAAAAGATAGTATTTTTTGTATTATTCATTACAATTACTTGGGAAAATTGTTACTTTTTTATATCAATTACAATTTTCTTACGATTAACCTTAAATTCTTACGATTAACCTTGAAAAATAAACTCAAAATTATTTTTTATACAATATTTTTGCAAAATATTGTATAAAAAAGCTTCGTTTTTACGAGAAAAAAAACGAGATATTCATTTCGATGCATAGAATTCTCTCGAGCAAAAAAAATTTAATGAAACCACATTGCGTGGTTTACTATTACCGAAAGTAATTTTGATAATTTCAGATTTAATTACAATCACTGAAAATAATTGTAATGATTTCTGATTCAATTACAATGACTGAAAGTAATTTTACTGAACTTCGATTTAATTAAAACGACTCAATGTAATTTTAATTAACTCCAATTCAATTACAATTATCGAAAGTAATTTTAATGAACTCCGATTCAATTATTATTACTAAAAGTAATTTTAATGGAATACGATTCAATTACAAATTACCTTTAGTAGTTTGTAATTGTTAATTTTTTATTACAATTTTGCCCAGCACTGATCAATAACCTCTTTATAATTTCATTTTTGGTTTTTCCATTTTCAACATTGATAACTTTTTACGGCGTTGACGATTTTTTATGGTGTTAAAGCACCTTGGAATCCAACGGAAATTATTCTTTGTTCTGCAATTTCTTTTCTTGGATTACTCTCTGAACTCTTTTTTGCAGGTTCAACTTACCGATCCCTGGTAAGGATGTTTAAAAATGTTACAGTGCTTTTCGTAGGCCAAATGTGGAAAAAAATAATTGGACGGTATGGGAAAAAGATATTTTCGTTGCCTTCCAGGGATGCAAATTTTAATACCATTAATTTTTCTTCGACGTTTGAAAAAGAATTTGCAAGACATTTTTCGAAAAAAGAAAACATCTTTCACGACAGTAATTTTTTATTATTCAAAAAAAATCACTTCCGACGAATATTTCTCTCCAAATTTAACGAAAATAATTGTCGACATTATATTTTCCCTCAATTATCACGGAATCATTTTCAACGACATTCTCTGCGATTACCAAAAAATTATTTTCAACAACACCATTCTCAACAACTCGCTAAAAAAACAATGTTCAGGAATAATTATTTTCACACCTTTCACAAACTATTCCGATCAACGACCAAGTGTGTTCACAAATGGTAATGAAGTTTGCATCGTTGGCATTCAACGAAAATTTTTCTTTATTTTTGTTACTTTTTTTGCAGGTCTATACAAGGAAATACATATTTTCATTGCATTCCAACGATAGCAAACTTTGATACCATGTTTACGATGCTTGGAATGCCGGAAAAAAATGACACCACAAAGAACGGACAGACCAATTATAAATAATTGCCGGCGAATCGTCAACGAAAAAAGTTTGGAAAAAAAAACGACAAAACGAGCTCGGTTTTTCGAGCTGCAACACTGGTATTCAAGGATCCCCGAGAAGATGTAAATTTATACGTTCCGTAATAAAACAGCGTATGAAACCACGAGGCAGGTGCGCAAAATACCCATCAGTGTATATACAGGGTGTCCTCTCATCAATGGATAATCCTGCAACTGTCTATACGTCAAATCATGTCCTACAATATACTGGAATCTCAGTTTACTAAAAGTCCCACGGTTTTCGAGCTAAAAATTATCTGCTCTATGTTTTTCGCATGCCATTTCTACAAATGATAACTTTTCTTGGTCCTTTTTCTTAAATACTCTCGGTTATTTGTTTTATCTTAAAAATACTTCTTTTTAGCCTTAAGGATGTTGAGTCCCTATGAAACATGTTAATGTTAATTGTTCAATAAATAGCTTCTTAATCGTCATGAAATTATTACACGACCTCCTGAATACTTCATGTAAAAACATACGAAATTTTCCGAATTCTATCATCGTTACTTCAACCTCCTTAAGGGTTGAAATAAAAAATGATAAGAAAATTCGGAAAATTTCGTATGTTTTTGTATGAAGTATTTAAGAGGTCGTGTTAAAATTTCACGACGATTAGGAAGCTCGTTATTAAAAAATTAACATTTTGTTAAGAACAATTTTTAAAAGAAATAAAAAAAAATTTATCAATAAACTTCGTTTTGTTTCCGTTGCTTTCAGTATATTGTAGATATTACAAAATTGAGAGGTCAAAAAAAAAACTTTTTGCAAAGTTACATCGGTTTCCATAAAACAACATTTAATTTGTGAATGTTAATTGTTCAATAGCGAGCTTCCCAATTGTCGTGAAATTTTTACACGACCTCTGAAATACTTCATACAAAAACATACGAAATTTTCCGAATTTTATCATCATTTGCGATTTGGGACTCAACATCCTTAAATCGTATGTTTGATCATTTTTTTTCTCCATGACGGGGGGCACAAAAAAACTTTTTCGGGAATGTTCAGCATTCGGAATTTTATCAATTTCATTCTCCCGCCCACAAAATAGAATTTTCATTTTTTACAGAATCCGCTATTTTCTCTACCAAATACTATTCATGACAAAAATACGATTTTTTTTTTTCGAAGACAGCTCGAAAAACCATTGAAAATATATTTTTTTTTCAATCGCAAGATCACCGCGCAAGACCCTTAAAAACACATGGCCACCTTATAAAAGTCGCCCTGTATATATATATATATATATATATATATATATATATATATATATATATATATATATATATATGAACGTACGAAAATCAAAGGATTCCCCGACGGAGATGCCTGGCTTCGTTAGCAGGAAGGCCAAGACTCGTGCAAGCCTCGCCGAGGGATTCAAGTGAAGCCGCAGCCCCAAAGGAAATTGTACACGAGAGGTCCACTCCCTATAGGACATAACCTGTTGCGCGGGCAAACAGCCCGAAATACACGTGTGCGCGGACACACGTAAGCGCGCAGGATCCTTTCGGAGCCTTCTTGTACACTTGCACAGGCTCGGTCATAAAAATTCGTATTTATAGTCCAGAAAATTGCATCGGCGGTGTACACAGGAAATTCTTTTTCGTTCGACAAACGTAAACTTCGTAAAAATCAACGCTATTTCTCGGAAAATTGTACGTTTCGTAATAAGCTTGCAGGCACGAATGTGACGATACTGAAGTAATGACGATATTGATTGAATATGGTTTATTGGAAAATTTATTTATTTATTTATTTATTTTTATTGGAAAATTTAGGCCTCGGAAGTGTTTTTAAAGTTTTTCAGCATTCTTTTTAGAAACCTTTGGCTTAAATATGTGAGAAAAGATTTGGGATGATATAATGAAAATAGGCTCTAAAGAGATCGAAAAGGATTTCGGTTGCATTCCAACGATGCAAACTTCAACATCGTCGAAATCGTGCCCAATGGGAAATCATGGCTATGCCGATGAGCAAACGAAATAATAAACAATTGACCAACGAAATTATTGCACTCGATCGTTTTTTCTCGATCGATTTTCTTCTCCAATAAATTCCTATTTCAACGAACATTCGGATGAATTTTTTTTTAAACAAGTGTTTCTCAGAATGGCGTGATTTTTTATCGTTTCCAAGCCCGTTAACTCTAATATGGACAAGAATTTTATGAATAGGATTTTACTCCTGGATTTTATGAATACTTATAGCTAAGTTAAGGTGAATAAAACAATTTTTTTTTTTTAATATTATTTTTATGTTACTTGTAGGTAAAAAGCTGTGGATGCTAAATGTCACGCCGCGGAGCGGCTAAAAAAAAAAGATAAAAGAAAATATTAGTAGTGGGCCATTTTGTACATCGAAAAAAAATATATATATATTTTCTAACAGCTTAATATTCATACGAAATAGATTCGTAATAAATTTTACGAGTGAATCCCTTTTTCATACGAAAACAAATTGTTAAAGTCGCACATGATTTTACACCCGTTACTGTGCCCTAAGGCCTCAAGTAATTGAACTTCGGAGAAAAAAAATTTCCTTCTTTTTTTCCATACAACTACCAAAATGCGTTCTTTTGTATTTTCCTTTTTTTTTATTTTCACTACTATCAAAAATCACTTTGCGCAGATTTGGCTCATCAACATCTAACGAGCATCCTGAAAAACGTCACAGTGATTGACGTACCCTAAACCTATTGGAAAAAAAAAAAAAGCAAAATTGGTCCGTTTCAAAAAATGCACTCATTACATTTCGGGGAAAAAAAAAAGTGGTCACCACGATCCTGAAAAAAATACGACACGTGATACGTGCAATTTTAGTCTCGAGTATAATAAACGAGCCCAAACGAGCTCGAAAAATTTCTCCAATAATTTCGTAGCCTCGTATCTCGCATTACGACGATTCCTGAAATTAATTCCCAAGTACAAACGGCGGACGAAAGTTCGTTATTTCCCGAGAGCACGTACGAAACGCGAGCTCGTCGCGTGTCGCCGCAGCGGAGCAAGTAATTGAAAGAAAAAAGGCGACGACGAAAAAAGAGAGGGGGCAAAAAAAGTGGCCGAACGAATGGTAATTGTATACAACTCACTTTTTGCCGCTCTCGAGGAACCTGTCGAACTCGACGGACATCTTGCAGCACAGGGCACGTCTGCTGTGAGAGGACGAGCACTCGGTGTTGATCATGTGGCCGTCTGTGGGGCGAACCAACCGAACCGCCAATTAATTAAGAGGTTAATAATCGTAACGTACGATGGTCGTATACGCGCGACGTTTTCCCCGTATAGACACACGGGCCTTTGCGTTTGCGATCGCCTGGTCTCGCGGCTATGCCGCGCGGGCGACACTCCTAATTAATTCGCTCTCTTTTTACTCGCGATCGCTATATATAATCATCGTTACTGTACTTCGACATGTTCGATCGATCGCTGTAAGATATCGATCGCGATGTACAGGGACCTTACTATACCGGGTGTCCCATTTAAATCTTACACCTCATTTTTCTCCGATAATATTGCTCGGATTAAATATTGTGTATAACAAAAGTTTTAGGGGGTAAAGGGGGAATTATGAACGTAGTAAATATTTTCCGTTGAGTACCGTGAAAAGAAAATAATTTCTTTTTCTGCACCACTCTTATATATATATATATATAATATAATATATTATATTATATTATATTATATTATATAATAATATATAATATAATATAATATAATAATAATAATTAATAATTAATAATATAAATAATATAAATAATATATAATACTAGTAGTAGTAGTAGTTTATTCCGAGTATGCCCTTTTGAGGGTGTTTACATGAGTGCCCTTCCCTTCCCCTTTACAATTATATAATAATAATAAATATAAATATAATAAATAATAACAATATATAATAATAATTATTATATTATATGATATTATATTATATTATATTATATTATATTATATTATATTATATTATATTATATTATATTATATATTATATTATTTTATTATAAATTATATTATATATTATATTATATATTCAACGGAAAATATTACTAATTTTAATATTTACTAATATTTAATATTTTAAATATTTAAATATTTACTAATATGAATAATAAAGTAGTTCAACGAAAAAAAAAAATTCGCGTATATATATATATATATATATATATATATATATATATCGCATTTAGCCGGCGTAATTTCCAGTTTCCGACAAAACCCCCGTGATATATTCACATTCGACGAAAAAATGTCTATATCATATTATATCATATTATATTATATTATATTATATTATATTATATTATATTATATTATATTATATTATATTATATTATATATTATATTATTTTATTATAAATTATATAATATATTATATTATATATTCAACGGGAAATATTACTAATATTTAATATTTTAAATATTTAAATATTTACTAATATGAATAATAAAGTAGTTCAACGAAAAAAAAATTCGCGTATATATATATATATATCGCATTTAGCCGGCGTAATTTCCAGTTTTCGACGAAACCCTCGTGATATATTCACATTCGACGAAAAAATGTCCGTACAGACTGTCACAATGATGTCAAAGTCGAAAAAAAAAAACATCGGCAACTTTGTCAGCCGCGTATAGAACGCGTTCCGAATCATCAGCGCATCCTTACCAATAGCAATGACAAGTGGAAAAGTGAGACAAAAAACCAAAGGCATTTTCCAGCCTTCTATATAGAAGTCTACATATGTAGACGAACAATGATCAAATAGATGATAATGCGTGTCAAGGAATTACGATAGCCGCGGAGGCGCCGTTGTGATGATAATGATGATGACAATGATGACGATGATGATGATGATGACGATAATACAGGTGCGGTGATTGCGAACGGAAGTGCTTAAGGAGCTCACTCCGGAGGGCGATCGGAAGAGAAGTATAAATAAGGAACGTTGGAGGAAAATAGAAGGGGCTGGGAAGAGTGGGAGGAGAAAAGTGGAATAAAATTTTATATAAGGAGGATAAAATAGCAAGTCTTTATATATATATATATATATATTGGGGGGAGGAAACCGGTGCAGAAAGATCAGAGCGCGTGTTCGGGTCAAAGGTCGGACGGTGCCCGAGGGCTCGCGTGCGCCCTCCCTCCCACAATCCTGCAGAACACTCTCGATTTCTCTCTCCCCCTCTTTCCGTCTCTCTTTCGCTCTCTAGAGTTCTCCAATCTTCGCCAACATTACTCTCTTCTCCGCTCGTTTTTTTTTCTCGTCTTTTTGCCCTCCCACACCTCACGCCCCTCCCCTCATCCCTTTACCTTGTTCCGCGAGGAACAAGGTAAAAGGAGGGCGAGGGGAGGGCGAGAGGAGGGCGAGGGGAGGGCGCGGGGAGGGCGAGGGGAGGGCGAGGGCAGGGCGAGGGGAGGGCGAGGGGAGGGCGAGGGGAGGGCGAGGGGAGGGCGAGGGGAGGGCGAGGGGAGGGCGAGAGGAGGGCGAGGGGAGGGCGAGGGGAGGGCGAATAAAGTCGAGCCGCGAGGCCTGCCTCGACTTTATTACGCTACATCGATCGACGCAATAAATATAAGCGTCCGCACGCGTTGCATGTGTGCGTACTTCGAAGTAACACAAGAGACGGTCCACAGGGGGCACCGCGGCGAGCAATGAGCTCGGGCCGAAATATCGGACACTTTGGATCGTAATGAAGGTCAGCAGAGTTCTGAAGCTTACTTACAAAAACTGATATATGTATAGGGGGTCTCAAATGTTACGCAATAATATGCATAAGCCGCGCATGTTAAACGTTGCGTCACATTTGGGACATCCTCTATATACATGCAGGGTTTTCTGTTATTAATGAATAATTTCGCAACTGTCGATCGGTCAGATCATGTCCAACTATATGCTGGAATTTCAGTTCAATAAGAATCCCACGGTTTTAGAATTTTGGGCTTTGTTATTTTTTGAAAAAAGTCGTCCGCTTTTGGTTTTTCGCATGCCGTTTCGACAAATGATATGAATCGACGATAACTGAGCAACTTTTGAAAGTAATTGGCACGATATGCGTCGTACACTTAGAATTCTATAACTTCGCAAATCCCGAAGGTATCGATTTTCAATTTATCGTATGTATAAATTCTTACCACTTGAAACTTTTGGAAAATGTACAAAAGAGGAGAGGATTTTTCTTTACTTCTCGGGATAGATTAACCTATAATTAAGTCTAGAAAGATAACCCCTTAAGGATCGTTCTCAAAACAGACAGACCCTATAGATATATATATATATATATATATATATATATATGTGTGTGTATATTAAAGCAAACGCAGATCGTAAATCTACAATGTTATGTGCAGTATCATGGAAGTGATCTCAGTGTATGAGTAGTTACTCATCTGTACTCTTGACCACACCCGTGCCCCAGGACACCCTTCATCCTGAAGATACGTACCCGAGTGCACGACTACCACGGGCATGAAGAGGGGGGGGGGGGGGAGAGAGAGAGAGAGAGAGAGAGAGAGAGAGAGAGAGAGAAAAAGAGATACGAAGGGGGAATGAGAGATATTACGGTGCACAATTCTCCAACTCGCGAATATACAGTTAGGAGAGTTCTATTATCTCTCTGGTGGAGCGTAACGATATATTTTTAATAAGTAAGTAAACGTGTCTATGTATACCCCCACACACCATATATATAATATAAATAAAATAAAACTATACGTATATGAATATAGTATGATATTCTTGAATATGAATATATATATAAATATAAATATCATATAATGAAAAGTGAAAAAAGGAGGGGTATTGTAAAAAGCGAAAGCGGTACATTTGGAATAAACGAATCTACTATATAAATATAAATATAAATATAAATATACAGGGTGAGGCACCAACTGTTGCCACCTTGAATATCTCTGCAATTATCGACGTGACAAAAAAATGTTTGAAACAAAAGTTGTACCGTACGAAAGGGATCATCAAAGGCGACCATTTTTTTTTATCTCGGCGGAGGCGCTGTCGCACAGTAAAGGTCACCTCCACTTTTTTAAATGGGACGGTACATTTTCTTTTCAACTATCTTGTAGAGCATCGAAAACTGCATAAAAAACATTTAGGGGTCAAAGTCGTTCAAGGTCATTTAAGATAAAAAAGTGACATGAACTTTATTTTTATGTGAAATTACCTTTATTCGTAGTATGTGAATAAAGGTAATTTCGAACGAAAAAACTACCTTCAAGGTCATTCAAGATCAAAAAGTGACATGAACTTTATTTTTAATTTAATAAACGTAATTTATTTTATTTATATAAAATGTAAAATTACCTTTATTTAATAAAGGTAATTTTACGTAAAAAAAAAGTTCATGTCACTTTGTTTTCTTAAATGACCTTGAACGACTTTGACCCCTAAATGTTTTTCATGCAGTTTTCGATGCTCTACAAGATAGTTGAAAAAAAAATATACCGTGCAATTTAAAAAAGTGGAAGTGACCTTTACTGTGCGACAGCGCCTCCACTGAGATAAAAAAAAAATGGTCGCATTTGATGACCCCTTTCGTACGATACAACTTTTGTTTCAAACATTTTTTTGTCACGTCGATAATTACAGAGATATTCAAAGTGGCACCACTTAGTGCCTCAGCATGTATATATATGTACATATATATAGGTTGAGGTGACTTTTGAGCATACTACTTCAAGGACCATCCTCAAAAAAGCAAGGCTCTGGTAGCCAACATGGCACGGTATTGAGTTCGCATCGTTGGAACGCAACGACAATATTTCATTTCGTACGTCTAATTCTTTTTTCGCACATTTGAGCTCTAAAAATCAGTAGAACATTTTCAAAGATCTGCATTAGAGTTTGAATACGAATCAAAATGAATTATTCCCTTTATGAATAATTTCATGAAGACATGAAAAAATGAATAATTTCCGTTGCATTCTAACAATGCAAACTTCAATACGATAAAGAAAGTATTTGTGCATCTCACACGAAACTTTTGTTAATTTGGCTTTATTCGCTTGTTCGTGCTTTCCCAAGACTTTTGTAAACAACCAGCATGTATATTTAGGATCAGCTATCGAACCGGAATCTTAAGGGGTTACCCCACTTGCGATTTTGAAAAAATCGATTTTTTTTTATTGCATTTTTTCGAAGTATAAGTATCTGAGAATATGTCCTGAAAATTTCAAGTCGATCCGAACAAAATTGACTGAGATATGAGCGTTGAAAGAAAATAATCCGTGAATTGAAGAACCGAAATTGAAAATTTAAACGCGTTTTTCTCAAAATGGCATTTCTGAAGTCGGTGACCAAGATTACTCGAACACTAATGAACCGATCTTCTTGAAATTTTGCAGGCTTATGTAATACATCAAAATGTAGTCTTTAATCGTCCGATTTTCTTTTTCGAAAAAAAATGGCCGTTTTATAGCCAAAAACGGCCGTTTTTTTCGTTAAAATCGAACCATTAACTTTGACTGTCCGCCATTTTGTGAAAAATGAATATTTTTTAAAATCCTTCGATTAAAGACTAGTTTATACTTATATTTGACTAAATCCATCCGCATTTTTTTTTCAGATGATCCACTTCGCCGCAATGTTGGTCACCGCAAACCGTGTATATAAAAACATTATTTCATTGACGGCCATTTGCCACTAAACAATGTAATATTTTTCAATAAAAAAATTACCGAAAGTTCTTCAAGATGTGTTCTTTGAGATGGTATATTGATCGATTAAAAAAGTTTTGTAGTTTTCTTTTAAAAAATTCATGAAAAAGGCCTTTTTTTGCGCTACAAGTGGGGGTAACGCCTTAATAAAGCATTTAATTTTCGTTCGCAGGATTATTTGATAAACCCGACGTGTAGAAATACTTTTTTAACCCACTGTATAATGAGATTGAAGCTCGCATCGTTGGGATGCAATGAAAATGGTTATTTTTCAATTGATCGAATTTCTTCGGGCGAAATCTTCGTTACGAAAATCCTCGAAACGACTTTTGAGTCCCGTGTTTAAAGATTCAGAATTTGAAACTGCAAGAAAGATCTTTTATAGCCAACATTGCAAAGGTATAATGAGATTGAAGCTTGCATCGTTGGAGGGCAATAAAAAGAGGTTGTTATATCTCAATTGCTCGAATTTCTTTTGGCAAATCTTCGTCACGAGAATCCCTCGATCATTTTTCGAGTAGCTTTTATTTAGAGATGAAAAATTTCAATGCCGCAAAAAAAAAAACTTTTGTGAAGTAATAAAAATGAGGCGATAAAAATAAAAAAATGAATTTACGTTGCGTTGAAAATATCCTTCTACACACACCCGCATGCACGTCGAAGCAGAGTCGTATTACACGGCTCGAAGCAGAAGCGCACCGAATCCACCGCAATGATAAAGCGGAGGGAACATGTCCGCGGAGAGTAATCTTCAATCAAGCCCGAGCAAATTATAAATCTACGTGACTACGTCGCGAAAACTACAATTATTCCGGA